>SJYC01079658.1:0-52608 GCA_006408675.1 Madoqua kirkii | reverse complement strand
GGTTGGGAAGATCCCCTGGAGAAGGAAATGGCAATCCACTCCAGGACTATTGCCTGGAAAATCCCATGGACAGAGGAGCCTGGTAGGCTACAGTCCATGGGGTCGCAAAGAGTCGGACACGACAGAGTGTCTTCACTTCATAGCGAACTAACCAAAGACCTGACCCAGTTTGGAGCAATAAGGCTCCCTCTGCTGGTGATTTGAGCTACCATCTCATGGTGGTTTCCTGAAGAGAAAGTTCACAATTGATGATCTTTTTAGAGAATCCTTGGACTCTTCCTGAGGTTTTTACTAGAGCAGTTTCTCTGATTTATGAACTACATTCATTTACATTTTAAGTTTAGTAAGCCATATTTGGTTTGGGCTGCTTATAAACAAAAGTATCTTAGCATGCAGAAATTCATATCAGAAGGGGACTAGATTTATGAAAGCAACCAAAACAAACAAAAAAAGACCAGTGACAGATGCTTACTATATGCTTCATTCCAATGGAAAACATATTTCTTGTATAATTGTGTACCATCATGTACCTACCCACACCCATTTGTATTGGAACTTTAAGAATGGAACTATCAATGATATAATTTTTCAAAAAACATTTAGAGAGTGTACCTGAGTGCATTAATAATACCATGCCAAGAAAACTACCACGTATGATTACCACCTTACCTTACAACACCTTGGCATGCATCTTCCTTTTAAAACCCTCCTCAAATTATCCTGATTTTCTTACTCTATTCTGTTCCAAAACATAGATAAACAGTAGGTTGTGACTTAAAGTATTATATTGCAATGTGGGTAAAAATCTAGGCATTATATCATGAAGGTTTACATGTTCCTTTCCCCTTTTTAGAGCCAGATTATTTCCTACTGGGGCTATCCTTATGAAACATATGACGTTGTCACAGAAGATGGTTATATCCTCGGAATTTACAGGATTCCTCATGGAAGAAGATGTCCAAAAACAGGTAGGATTTATTTCATTATGAAAGGAATAATGCCTAAGGAGAGATTCCTGGATGTGCTGATAGCAGCAGGACAGCTGTGATTCTAAAACAGAGCCTATTCTCTTCTATTCTTCCTTCTAGTGGAGGAAAATCGTCACCATCACCTCCACTATTCCATTTCATTCATATAACGCTGGAGTTTTTAAATCGGTTTGGCATACACTATTCAGTTTTTCCTTTTCCCCATCATTTTGTCCTCTTTCCCAACAAACATGGAAACAAAAGAAAATGTGGTCTTTTTCTAGGAATACTCACTTTTCAGCTTAAAACCCAGAACTCCAGGGTCGTTTTGATGTTTTCTCCCCTCACTTTCTATATCCAGCCAATCACCAAGACCTACCAATTTTGCCTTCTAAATGTCTCTCTAATCCAAAAACTCTCAGTTTCAACGTCACTTAAGTCCAGACTTAGACACCATTATCTTTGACAATATCAGCTATCTTTTAAGCTACTGCAACAGCTTTCTAACTGCTTTTGTTTCATTTGTAATTAGTTCTGTACACAAGTCATTTGGGTTTTATTTTTTTACAGTAAACCTGACCCTGTTAGTTCTATACTTGACTGTAACTAAAGAGCCCAGCTCCCTACAATACAGGTTAGTATCTGAGAGAAGACAGGATCCACTTGGCAAGAATTGTTTGCTTCTTCTCTCATTTCTTAGGGCCTTTTATTCTTTGGAGTTTTGTGTAAACAAACTTTCCAATATTAGAAGAGTTATTTGTTAGAAGATTTAAAATAAATTTATGCAATCTAGATAGAACAGTGTTGCTCCCTAAAGTAACTCCATTACCTTTGGAAATAGTCGTGAGAACTTTACTTGCCCAAACTTTCACCTTGTCAGTTCTGCCAGGTAGATGCCAAAAAGCATGGAAGGAAAGCTGTCTCTACAATGAGAAGCTGCCTGAGGGCTCAGATTAGAGATGAGCTGTAGATTGTGACTGCGCTTTGGTGGTATTTTAGCAGAATTAGTAACACCTCTTCCTTCTGTCTTTTTCTAAAAGGTGGATTAATGGATATAGATTTTGGTCCTTGCTTCCAGATAGCCGAGCCTCTCTGAGACTCCAGCCTCGCCTACTCAATTCAGGAAGCTGGTCAAGCCCCAAGGGGGAGCTGTGGGAAAGCCTTCTGGCACCAACACAGCATCATGAACCATTTATAAAAGAAAAATATCCTAGTCACGTCTCTTTCTCTTCTCGATGTTTTCAGCACCACTTCCCCATTTCCTTCTTTTTCTTTTCTTTCTTTAATCAAATTGTTCCAATTCTACACTGTGAGCAGAATTTTTATATCAAATGAACAATTTTATTTTGTGTACATTTCACTTAAAACCTTGCATTTCACTTTCTGACAATGCAAATTAACAAGCATAGTACCTGGCATTCACTGAAATATTCAACAAATGGAATTTTTATTGTCTTTGTTATTATCATGGAAAAAATATTAGCTTTGTAATCAGATGCTTTTTGAGAAATAAAATGTCATTAATGTGAATAATTATAGAGCAGGTAATTATTGTGGCAGAACAAAATTATGTGTATTTTAATTCTAATTTAATTCTTATAGCTACACCATAAGATAGCATTTTTTATTATCCCCTGTTACAAAATAAGTTAACTAAGGCACAAAAAGGTTGATACATAGCAGAAGAAATTTTTGAAGCAGGGCACTCTGACTCCAACAGCTATTTAACAATTCAATGCATTGCACATAATCCTAGTTTTACAGAGAGAAAATCAAGACGTGGAGAAGATAAATAACTTGACCAGCTTCAGAAGTAGTTCAAAATCCTAAAACCTAGACTTGCCTGGTGGTGTCAAATTTCCTTTCTTAACCTTTCTTTTATATTACAGGGAGTCAGAAGAGAGAATTTTCTTGTAGGCACCAAGGAAGTTCAGATAAAAAAAATTCTCCTTGCCTGTGTTTTGCAGCTCCAAAGCCTGTTGTATATTTGCAACATGGCTTAGTTGCATCTGCCAGTAATTGGATTTGCAATCTGCCCAACAACAGCTTGGCTTTCCTTCTGGCAGATGTTGGTTATGATGTGTGGCTGGGGAATAGCCGGGGAAATACTTTCTCCAGAAAACACTTGAAATTTTCACCCAATCACCAGAATACTGGGCCTTCAGGTAAGAAGACTACTAATGACTAAAGTGTGTACATTACCCTTTTATGTGGATGGCTAGCCTTTTGAATTTTCCCTTTTTGTCCAACTGCACATTGTGGAATCCACAAGATAGAAATAAACATACCTTCCTCTACCCAAGTTTTCTTCACAAGCTCTAAAGAAATGCCCTTATTGTTGCACTGATACTTGTTTTAAACACTCCACTTGGCCTGTGTGTGTATATAAGAAAGAAAAAAACAAATCAAAACGCAAATTCCAGGACTATCACATTGTCAATGTGCAGTCCAGAAATTTACATGGTATGCTTAATGAAGAGGAATAATGACACTGATCAAGATATGGGAACAGAAACAATGTTCTGGTTGAAAATCCTGAGAACCAGACATTCGTGCTAAGTCAAGATGAGCCAAGCACTTGAGCAGAGATGACACTCCAATGTTTATTCACTGAGGAGTGAAGGAACTCTGTCCTCCATAGACTGAGGGTGCTGAAATCTCTCCATGGAGCCAACTTGCCAGAAGTCCCTGGGGGTGCTCTCTGCCTTAGAAGTTAGGCCAGCTGAGTCACAGAAGCAAACCTGGCATTTGTAGTGAAGCTAAGAACCATGCCTTGAAGGTCACTAAAATTGCTTGTTCCCTGACCTCATTCCCGCCTCATTCCTGGGAGCCATTTGTCATTCCCTGATTCCACATCCCAGTGCTGTTGTGTCATGGCACCACTGCAAATAGCATCATGATTCCCTAGATGAAGGTTCTGACTACACACAGGAGAGAAAGCCCCTGAGGCCTCTTCCCTGGAAATGTTGATTCAGTCTGTCTGGGCTGAGATCTGCCAGTCTCTTCACTTTTTGTTTGTAAAATAAGTATTCCAGGTAATTTTTCTTTTCAAAGGAGTTTGGTAAATCTGCTAAGGAATTAAGTGGAAAAGCCTCTGTATACTGGGTTAAAAAAAAAAAAAAAGCCCCTGATGCTGAGAAAAATCAAAGGCAAAAGGAAAAGAGGCAGCAGAGGATGAGATGGTTAGATAGCATCACTAACTCAATGTAGAGAGATCTGAGCAAACTCCAGGAGACAGTAGAGAACAGAGGAGCCTGACATGCTGTAGACCAGGGCTCCCAAAGACATGACTTAGCGACCAAACAGCTATGACAACTCTGTGGGATTTGTAAGTCGGATTTTTCAGTTTCTTAACACAATTACTCTTGGATTAAGACGAGATCCTCAGAAGATGCCTGACATCATCTATTGATTCTAGTCTTATGTTTAACAAAAGCTAAGCATCTAGATTCGCAACGCATATGTTTAAGTATTACAAGCCTAACAATGAGATGAATTTTTTCTAACTCTGTTTTGTTTTGCTTTGTTTTTTCCTTTGGCAGTTTGGATGAGATGGCTAAATATGACCTTCCAGCCACAATCAATTTTATCATAGAGAAAACCAGACAAGCGCAACTCTACTATGTGGGCCACTCCCAAGGCACCACCATTGGTGTGTTTGGGGCAGATGTGATCTGAGGGTGACAGGAGATTTTCTTCATATTCATGAAAGGGGTCAGGATTTCTTCTCTCTGTGCAGTCTGTAGCTTGGGAACTTTGAGTTGGAAATACATCACATCTGGCTGTCTTTCTGAAGAGTAAATAAAGGAGGATAACTAAGGGATTTTCCTGCCCCTTCAGAACTAAATTTGGAGATTAATGGATAAGACTGTAAGAAAGTCAATTATTTAGTTCTTTATTTGTGTACCCAACAAACACTTGCCAGACACTGGGTTAGATACCAGGAAATCAAAGATAAATATGGTATACATCTTTCCCTCGAAGAGCTCTCAGTCTAGTAAGGGCAACTAAAAAGAAAGCAGAGAATTACAAATCTCAGTGATAGTATGCCACAGTCAATGTGACTTTAGTTAGTTCCCAGTGGGTGCTAAGGTAGGCTAGATGTGGGTGGGCCACATTGGCGGTGCCATAAGGCTCTCCATTCCCTTCTCTCTTGTCTTTTCAGCTAGAGACCTTGACAATGCTACAGCATTTACACCAGACACTTGAGAGCATTATCATCCATATTCATAAATGGCTGAACTTAGAAATCCTTTCTAATGGTGATAATGCCATTAGAAACTCTACATACATATATAAAATCTAACCTTTGAAAGAATTTGAATCCTTTCTGTAATATTCTCTGTAAGTAGATTTGCATCCTTCAGAATCAGGAAACTCACTTTATTCTGAATTAGCCAGTTTCATCTTCGGAAATCTAAAAATCCTTGCCCCCAGATGGTGCTTACTCTGGGTGTCTTTGTTTTCTTTTTTAATGTAACTGCTTTTACTATCACTTAAAATGAGTTAAGTAAGAATTGTTCTAAATCCATGAATTAGTATCTTCTTTCCTTTCAGCTTTCATAGCATTCTCTACTAATCCAGAGCTGGCTAAAAGGATTAAGATATTTTTTGCATTGGCTCCAGTCACCACCTTGAAATACACCCAAAGTCCTATGAAAAAATTAACAAATCTTTCCAGAAAAGCAGTCAAGGTACGTGACAACTTTTCCCCAGGTTTCAGTTTGTAGTAACTAAAACTAGGTCTGTGTCTACTGATTTCAAGAAAAGACAACTTGAGACATAAAGTTTTACCAAGTGGATCAGTGGTAAAGAGCCTGCCTACAATGCTGAAGACTCAGGTTCGATCCCTGGGTCAGGAAGATCTTCTGAAGAAGGAAATGGCTAACCCCACCAGTATTCTTGCCTGGAGAATTCCTTGGACAGAGGAGCCCAGCAGGCTACAGTCCTTGGGGTCACACAGAGTCTGATACAACTGAGCATCTAGAAAGAATAAAATAGATGCTTGAGGTACACACGTAGGTTTACTGATGATGCACAATTTTGCCAATTGAGTTCAAGATGCTCACTCTGATACCATTCTACTCTACTGCCTTCATTTTGTACTTAGAGGCTTCTCTCTCACATGATTCCTCAATCACAGATATAGCAAGAGCTGATTTGATTGATGGGCTGATTAATTGGTTTAATTTGTTGTTGCTCAGTTGCTCAGTCATGTCCAACTCTGCAACCCCGTGGACTGCAGTATGCCAGGCTTCCCTGTTCTTCACCATCTTCTGGAGTTTTCTCAATGTCCATTGAGTCAATGATACCATCCAATCATCTCATCCTTTGTCATCCCCTTCTCCTTCTGCCCGCAATCTTTCCCAGCATCAGGGTCTTTTCTAATGAATCAGCTCTTTGCATCAGGTGGCCAAAGTATTGGAGCTTAAGCTTCAGCATCAGTATATCCAATGAATATTCAGGGTTGATTTCCTTCAGATTTGATCTCCTTGCAGTCCAAACGACTCAAGAGTCTTCTCCAGCACTATAGTTCAAAAGCATCAGTGGTTTAATTTAGTAGGTTAAATTTCTCTCCGGTGCCCCCTAGTGTATCAAGGACAGCATAATGTAGTATTTCAGACTGTATGGAGTCTGATGGCATGAATTTGAATCCTAGGCAGCTGGGTGAATTCGATCAAGACCTTAATTCTAGGAAATATTTTATTCATCTATTGAGTGAGGATAATAGTAGTCTCTACTCACAAGGCTTCTCTGAGGATTAAGTGAGTACATGTGTAAATCTTTTGCACACTGTTAGCCTTTACTAAATTCTAGCTATTGTTATTGTGGTCATGATTTCCATAGAACACTAAAAGTCCTAAGTTTCCCACACTTCGTCAACTCTATTTGTCAGCTCCTCAAAACCTAGGCAGTATCCAAGACTCAGATGATTTCTGCTAGCTGCCAGCTAACTAAATGATTATTTGCTCAATGGAGAGAACTGTTCTATGTGAGTTGATGTGTTTTCCTGTTACATAGTAATACGGGCTTCTCCTGTGACAGACAGAAGGTGATTAGACTGTTTAGTGATTTCAGTGAAAACATATGAAAGTTAAAGAATTTTTATAGAAGCCAGGAGTTCTGATTGGTGAGAGATAAGCAAATTAGCCCAGGGTGATTTAATTCCATACATATACAACTAAGAAAGACCGTAGCAGCAAAACTACGGTAACAGTGTGGAAAATGCTCACAGATCCTTCATAGTGCATGGGCATCTTTTACCACAGATGTTTCAGTCCAACCCGGTCCTACATTATCAGGCAAACAGCACCAAACTTCTTGTTAAATTATTTCAGCATTCCCACAAAGTTAAGAGATATTTTGAGATGGTAGAATCTTCACATTCTCAATTTGCACAACTCTGCTTCAACTTTCAATATGCTTTGATCTGCCTATAGTGTAGTGCAGTTCAACTGAATTTTGTAGGAAAAAAAAAAAAGAAAACCTAGGAGCTACTGTTTCAAAAGCATGGCATGAGGAAACAGCTATGCCTATAAAGCTACTTTGCAGCCAATCGGCATGACTGAAAATTGGGGTACATGTGTGAAAGGTGGAAGACTTGACCAGGAAGACAATAACGGACAGTTCATAGAAAGCAGCTATGTCATGTTAAAGAGTTTTGTTCTGCTGGTGATGGGAAGTCATTGAAGAATGTTGAACAGAGAAATGGATGGGTCAGTTTTGTAGTTTTAAAAATATTACCCATAAGGTGCTTTAACTCCAATAGAGAAGCTACCACCTGTGACTAACTCACTAACTCCTAATAGAAATTCAAGCAAAATCATAATGATAGATCAAACAAATTGCTAGACAAACTCAGAGAAAATGTTTCTAGTCATTGGAATCACAGAAGACTTCCTGGATGGCATTTATGAGTTTGGGCTAAAGGACAAGATTTCAATTTACAATGTCTTATAGAAAGTCTTTCCAAACTAAGAGGGAACCCTGAGTACCATTGAAGAGGTGAAGCTCAAGCTATGGGAAATCACTTGTAATTGACTTTATTTAGCTTCAAATTTGTGAAAGGTGTGAGAAATAATATTGGAAATGTATGAATAAATTCTGTAGGAAATGTAGGAATATTGGAAATGTGGACTTAAATGCCAAGTTAAGAAGCTTGGGTTATATTAGATATATATTAGATATATGGTGGGTGATCATGGAAGGTATTTACACAAAGGAATGACATGCATAATGCTCTTTTAGAAAAATTCTCTTGGGGACCAAGTGGAAGTGAATGAGAGTAAAAGATATAAGAAGGGCAAAAGATGAAAGAAATGGTTATAGAATTATTGTCACACTTCAGTTGAGAAACTGAGCCAAGGTTGTGCAAAAAGAAGACAAACTTTATAGGATTTGATAATGAAATGATAGGCATGGTATAAACTTTTACAGAGTTAAGGTTTTATTTTTCTCTTTTCCTCTCCTATTAGCCAAACGTTGGCTCCAGTTTTTCTCATCAATAGTTGCTCTGTAAATAGTTCTAATTTTAGTGTGCCTGTGGGGAAGATGAGCTTAGGGTCTTTCCATTCTACCACCTTGCCTACTTTGCACTAGGTGTATTTTAAATGTGATCTATTATCTACACAGAAATTCTTAGTGCACGTTGATTTTCTATTTTATATTTGAGGAAATCCAGGATAATAGAAAATTAAATATGAGACAGAGTTTAGGATCAAACCAAGATATCACTGACCCCAAAGCCTTACCAGTTTCCTATGGAGACTAGTTTTTTAGGGGATGCTCCAAAAAACACTTCAACTAAAGGATCTTGGAAGAAAAAGCTTCAAGAGGTGAGTTGGGAGGACTATAAAGACAAAGTTTAATGGGCTTTTTCGTTTCACTGAGGACTAGTACTAAGCAGATGTCACCCATGTCCAGTGCTTGACTGAATTACCACTCATTTTCCACTTGACAGTCACATCCATGAAAGTTGATGGTGTCTTAAATCGATCTTGCAGGTATTATTCGGTGACAAGATGTTCTCTCCTCACAAATTTTTTAGCCAATTCATTGCCACCAAGTTATGCAACCGGAAGATATTTCGTCGTATTTGCAGCAACTTTATATTTACTTTGAGTGGATTTGATCCAAAAAACTTAAACATGGTACGTGTAAGAAGTCAGATCTAGGAAAGCAATTGTTTTGTTGGACAGAGACAAGGAGAGTTCATTCTGAACTGCATGGAAACCACATTCCAAAGTCTTTTTGTCCCCTGGAATGCAACCAGCATGTTCTTGGCTTCCAGCCCAAGCTGAGGGTCCATCTGCTTGATTAGGAGGATTTGAGGCTTCATTAAATATCTCTTGACTATATTCTTGAACCTGGAAAGAAAAAATGCATTGCCTTTTGTCTTTGAGCACAGGATGCCCTCTGTGGGCTTTACACAGACACTGCCCTAGGTAGGAGAATAAAGGTGAAGGAAAAGAAAATTCTTAAAGATGGGCTTCTTGGCTTAGCTTGTCTTCAGAGAATGTGGTACATGTTTATTCTGAGAGAGAGAGATTGGGTCAGGTGAGAGAGGGAAAGAAAATACTCAGATTCACTTGTGGTGTGATTACATGATTAGCCTTCAAGTAAGAAATAATCTCTTTACTTTGCAGAGTCGCTTAGATGTTTATTTTGCACAGAGCTCTGAAGGAACATCTGTTCAGACCATGCTGCACTGGGCCCAGGTATGTACTCCCGCTGCCTGATATAACACACACGTATCTCTGCAAGATCCCCGAGGAGCACGTCCGGAGAGCTCACTCTGCAGGTTATGCCACCGTCAGCTGGATGTTTCTGGAATCAGATCAACTCAGGTCAATTTTCTTTACTCTCACCTATTCTCCAGGTCCTCTGTTGTATTCCTAGATATTCTGACTGAATTCTGATCTTCAGATTACTCCTAATTGTCTTGCCTAGGAAAAGTTTGTGTTTCTTCTTTAGGGAAATTATTCACTCTAACAGAGCTATACATAATATGATAAACGCTATTCTAGAAAGATCTTTTTACCCTCTAACTGGGATATGGGCGATTTCAGAGTGTGGAAATAGTGCTTAATTTAGAGGAAATTAAATATTAGAGCGGGTTTAAAATGGATTAAGGGTTTCTGTTTTTACTCTCCATTTAAGTTTTTTGTGTGTGTTACTATATTTCTCAGTATTTGGTAAGCTCAGCAATAAGTCAGATTCAGTTGGTATAGCTTTCTAAGCCACTTATGTCTAAGTGTGTATATGTGTGTGTGCACATGTACAAGTGGGGGAGGTATAATATATAATTAAATATCTTAATTTTAAAATACTTTAAAAAGTTGAATGAGAATCTGAAATCCCTAGAAATCTGAATTTTAACATACACCCTGATAAATTTTTTCCATGCTTTAAAGTTGACAATCACTGCTATAGATAGTCTTAAACACTAGTTGAAGATTTCTGAAATTCTTTGAAGAGTCCCACCCTCAAGAGACAAGTGTTCAAGTTCCTAAAGGAAGACAGATATTCCAGATTTAGGGCTTCCTACTGGTGAGGAGACAGGTAGACTCTGAAAGTCATAGTTTTCCAGATAATACAACTTTGATTCCATATTCATTGAGCACTTACAATGTGTTCTTATTGTCCAGATATATATCTCATCGTCTGTTAATTCTTCTAACAATCTTTCAATGCCATTGATATTCTGCACTCTAAAAATGGCATAGCCAATCCCTGTCTCTTATACACATCTAGATGTGTATAAGAGACAGCTTCAGAATCAGGAAACTCACTTTATTCTGAATTAGCCAGTTTCATCTTCGGAAATCTAAAAATCCTTGCCCCCAGATGGTGCTTACTCTGGGTGTCTTTGTTTTCTTTTTTAATGTAACTGCTTTTACTATCACTTAAAATGAGTTAAGTAAGAATTGTTCTAAATCCATGAATTAGTATCTTCTTTCCTTTCAGCTTTCATAGCATTCTCTACTAATCCAGAGCTGGCTAAAAGGATTAAGATATTTTTTGCATTGGCTCCAGTCACCACCTTGAAATACACCCAAAGTCCTATGAAAAAATTAACAAATCTTTCCAGAAAAGCAGTCAAGGTACGTGACAACTTTTCCCCAGGTTTCAGTTTGTAGTAACTAAAACTAGGTCTGTGTCTACTGATTTCAAGAAAAGACAACTTGAGACATAAAGTTTTACCAAGTGGATCAGTGGTAAAGAGCCTGCCTACAATGCTGAAGACTCAGGTTCGATCCCTGGGTCAGGAAGATCTTCTGAAGAAGGAAATGGCTAACCCCACCAGTATTCTTGCCTGGAGAATTCCTTGGACAGAGGAGCCCAGCAGGCTACAGTCCTTGGGGTCACACAGAGTCTGATACAACTGAGCATCTAGAAAGAATAAAATAGATGCTTGAGGTACACACGTAGGTTTACTGATGATGCACAATTTTGCCAATTGAGTTCAAGATGCTCACTCTGATACCATTCTACTCTACTGCCTTCATTTTGTACTTAGAGGCTTCTCTCTCACATGATTCCTCAATCACAGATATAGCAAGAGCTGATTTGATTGATGGGCTGATTAATTGGTTTAATTTGTTGTTGCTCAGTTGCTCAGTCATGTCCAACTCTGCAACCCCGTGGACTGCAGTATGCCAGGCTTCCCTGTTCTTCACCATCTTCTGGAGTTTTCTCAATGTCCATTGAGTCAATGATACCATCCAATCATCTCATCCTTTGTCATCCCCTTCTCCTTCTGCCCGCAATCTTTCCCAGCATCAGGGTCTTTTCTAATGAATCAGCTCTTTGCATCAGGTGGCCAAAGTATTGGAGCTTAAGCTTCAGCATCAGTATATCCAATGAATATTCAGGGTTGATTTCCTTCAGATTTGATCTCCTTTTCTTGACTGTTCCTAGGTGCCACATGCTTTCATACATTATGTAATCTTCATATTAAATCTTCATAACCCTATAAGCAGAATGCTATTGTCATTTTCATTGCACAGATGAGAAAACAGGTTTAGAGAAGATGCATATACAGCCTGGATCACAGATTTAATAATCAGTTAATCCTGGATTAAAACTAGGTCTGTTTGATGCTAGCACCCAAGTTCCTAACTATATAGTACAATTTATTGCCTCTCATTGCTGAAAACCTACAGAATTTCAACCATAGCAGACTACTGCCTCTGTCAATATAAATCACAATGGGAAACATTTCAAACAAAAAAATCAGAATTAAATCAGTTCATGTGAAAAAAATCAAGTTAAAGGGAAAAAAGCCTTTGGAGTAGTCTGAAAATAATTTAACAAAGTGCTTGAGGTAAAGATAAAAAATTATGTCTCCTCAATCCAAATGGGTGGCAAATAACTAGAAAAAGGAACCCCTGGAAGTGTTAATGTTTCTATATTAATATCTGAAGTCTAAAACTTAACAAAAGGGCACACACAGTGTCTCAGACACTCAGCCGGTGGCCATGTTACTGACAACATGACAGGCTGCTTGGCCATATAGACAAGATGTACTTTGAGTGAGCATTCCTTTCAAAGGTAGCAAAAATGTTTAAGATTGAGGAATATAGTCATAATATCCTAGACCATCTGATAAGATAACAAAGTATAAAGTGTAATGATGCTAGCAGTCATTTTTTAATGTATAGCTAGTGCCTTTTAAAAAATATTAAAATTCTTGAAGCCAAGATGTTCAAGAATCAGTGCAGCATCTTTAAAAACAGGGATGGTATGGGGAAGGAGGAGGGAGTGGGGTTCAGGATGGGGAACACGTGTATACTTGTGGCGGATTCATGCTGATGTATGGCAAAACCAATACAATATTGTAAAGTAATTAGCCTCCAATTAAAATAAATAAATTTATATTTTAAAAAATAAAATATGTACAGCTAGTGCCTTTTAAAAAATATTAAAATTCTTGAAGCCAAGATGTTCAAGAATCAATGCAGCATCTTTAAAAACAGGGATGGTATGGGGAAGGAGGAGGGAGTGGGGTTCAGGATGGGGAACACGTGTATACTTGTGGCGGATTCATGCTGATGTATGGCAAAACCAATACAATATTGTAAAGTAATTAGCCTCCAATTAAAATAAATAAATTTATATTTTAAAAAATAAAAACATGTCTATATAAACAGCATAGAATTTATTTAAAGGCATCACTGCTCAAAGATTTTCATTGGAAAAGTATAAAAGGGAAGAAAAGATAGCCCCATGAATGTGTATCAATTTTATCATTTTTATTATTTCACTTATTAAACTTTGACTTTTAGCTCATGTGCTAAAGCATGGGATATTATGTCAATCTTTTTTTATATTTTTTGCTTACTGTCTTTACATGTATGTTGTTTTCATATATCATTTTAACATGTTTATTATTTGCATCTTCTTATAGGCTGTTAATTCTGGTCGGTTCCAAGCTTTTGATTGGGGAAACCCTGATCAGAACATGAAGCACTTCCACCAGGTACAATAATACTAATCACAAATTGCATACTGCAAATGAAATTTGTAAAAATAGTATCTACTCATCAAGTACCTACTCACTGTGCTCCATTCACTATGCAAGATACTTCGTATAAATCAGATGCTATTGGGGGGATCTTACCACTTGACATATCATTGTTTTTGATTCTCAACATGACCTTCATAGATAAATATTAGGTTAGGTAAATTGTCTCTATTTTTCCAGAAGCTCAGTGAGGTTAGGTGAATTGTCAAAAATTATTTAGCTAATAAAGAACCAGAATACCACCCAGGTTCCTGGATCAAAAGTCGATTCTTCTGTTACACTTACTCCTTCTCAAAAAAAAATAGAAACTCTTAGCACTTAAGACCATATTTTTAAAGAAAGAATTAAAGATGCACAATTTTATTTCTAAAGCATATTCTCTGGCTTCTTATCCATCCCTCATAAATGAACTTCATAAAATGAACTAACATTATCCTAATAAGTTTTTGGATGTCGTTTACTGCTCATTCAAAAACAATTCTGAATTATTAAAGATATTCCAGACAGGATTATCACCTTTAGAAAAAGCCAATGCTATTTGCCAGATAATGATATGTCCATGTATATCTTGACATTATATATGAAAACTTTCCTTTGTGAAAAAAACTTCATATTAATGTGAATAGGCATTGTTGTTAAATTTTTTAGTATTTAAGGAAATCCAATGATGGCTTTAGCTTCTGGCTAATAGACTGAGCTCAAATTAAACAAGTTGGCAACAAAGATACATGGATTTTTTCAAAGCAAGCATGTGGAAATTTGGAGATTTTTTTAAAGTAATTTCACTGTTACCATAATAACTATGATAGTGAAAATGCATAAATTCAAGTAGTGTGAAAAATCTAATTTTCCCCTAAACTATTATAGTTGTATGTGTGTGGAGAGGTGTGTGCCCACACACACAAATTCACACACTGTGTCAGAGTGCTATTTACTCTTGTGATTAACAACTCCTTGTACTAGCAAGAGTATGTAGTTGCTTTAAAATGAGTGAAGTCACTCTGTCGTGTCCGCCTCTTTGCAACCCCGTGGACTGTAGCCCACCAGGCTCCTCTGTCCATGGGATTCTCCAGGCAAGAATACTGGAGTGGGTTGCCATTTCCTTCTCCAGGGGATCTTCCCGACCCAGGGATCAAACCCAGGTCTCCCATTTTGCAGGCAGACACTTTAACCTCTGAACCACCAGGGAAGTTGCTTTAGGAAAAGCTTTTTAGATGATGACATTACCCTATAAGACTCAAATACCTACTTGGATGAAAGCTGAATCACAGGTATTAACTCCATCATTGTGCTCACAAATTCTATCAAAATACATGGTGGTTCAGGTTCAATTATGGATCTTTTGCTTGGAACTTTAGGTAGGAAAAGAAAACTTAAACTGTAAACAATATATAAGTTTTAATAGTTAATAACCTTTGTCACAACTATAAGTAATATCATCATAAGTTAGACAGGTGTAATTACCAATATAATCACCAATCCTGTATTACTAAAAAAAAAAGTGAAAAAAGAAAAATTTCTGAGCCAAAAGCCACCATGTATCATTTGGATCCTGATCTGGATGTTCATTTTTGTTTTGACATCTTCTGGGCTTCCCACTTCTTTCTGAGTAGGGTATTAAATTACTGCAGTAAATGTATTCTGATTTCAGGTGCTCCTCAGACCCACTTTTGCCTTAAAGCTTACTAATATTTTTGCTTCCTCTGTGCTATGTTGTTTTTCTATTCTTTATCTCCCTCTATCCTTGCATTTGAATATTTATGCCTTGTATTATTCTACTAAGAACACTACCAAGTCAGGAAAAGCAAGCATCTTCTTTCATCAATTGCACTTGGCATTGAGTGCACCAGGCTTTCCTTAGCTCATCGTTCCCTTGCATACAATACTCATTAGTGCTAATCTTCACTGATTTCCTTCTTTGCCCTTAACATTGTCTTTTCATGGCTACACATTCCTATTTACCACTTTCTTCTAAGCCCAAATCCAAGGTCTCCCAGTATTACAAGGGACTTAAGATATTTGCTAATGCAAAGACCATCTACTGATGGTGACACGTGGAATGGTTATACCAATGTTCTGCCTGCAGATCACTCTATTAAGAGAACTCATGGGGCAGTTACCGAGTCAGGGGTCTCCCCAGGCACATTTCTAGTCTTAGAAACCTCTTCCTGGCCAAAGTTAGTGTTTTCTAAGGATTTATAAGTTGGTCCATGTTACCTTTTCTTCTTAGTCTTTCTGCTGAAATTACCTATGGTGCATTAATCGCCTTTGGCTACCATAAAGATCCCATAGAATGAGTGGCTTCAACAACAGAAATTTATTTCTAACAGTCCTGGAAGCTGGAAGTCCGAGAGCAGGGGTGCCAGCATGATCAGGTTCTAGTGAGGGCTTTCTTGCTGGATTATAGACAGCCCCCTTCTCCATGCATGTCCACGTAGCCTTTCCTCTTTGTGTCTGGTTGAAGAAAGAAGTCTCTCTCTCTCACTTTCTCTTCCTACAAGGACACCAATCCTGTTGGATTAGAATCCAAACCTTATGACCTCATTTAACCTTAATTACTTCCCAAAAGCCTTTTCTCTGAATACAATCACCTTGGGGTTAAGGTTTCAACATATGAATTTGTGGGGAACACAATTTAGTTCATAGAATATATAGGTCTTCACAATGCAAGTAGTAAAAATTACTCTATTTTAAATTTTATAAAAATATGGTTTAGTTTTACCGAAATAAGAAGTATAATGATAAACTCACAACAGCCAGGAATATACACAATCATCAGGCTCCCTCTTTCTCCCTGTCACTCTCTCTCAATTCTGCTTGTATATGCTGCTTGCATTTTCAGACTATGTCTAAGATAGTAGTACAATGGTGAATGTATGTACATAATATACAGTAACATTTAGAACATACAGAACTTGCTTAACAACTGATAATTGATGTTCCCTCTATAATATGATTTTCTGTGAAAACTATTTTTCTCTCTCTTCAATTTTATTTAGCTTACACCTCCTCTATACAACGTTTCTAATATGGAAGTTCCAACAGCAGTGTGGAGTGGTGGACAGGACTGCGTGGCTGATCTCAAAGATGTTGAGAATTTACTCCCTAAAATTACCAAGCTCATTTATTACAAGTCAATTCCACACTACAATCATGTGGACTTTTACCTTGGACAGGATGCACCCCTTGAAATTTACCAAGACCTAATTAGAATGATGGAGGAATGGTTGTAAAATTACTCTCCTTTCTCTAAGGAAGTGGATTTTAGTCATAAGAATGTGGTACACAGACTCTAAGGTAACCCATCCAATAATTTGTGGTCCACCCAGGAACCACAAATTTACATAATCCTTTCCCGTTGAGTGTGGAAGGGACCTGAGACCTGCTTCTAGACAGGAGAATTGGCAAAGGTGATGGGATGTCATCCCCTAATTGCAGTCTATTATATAAGAATCCATTTATCAAACTAGAGCAAGAGATTCTCCTTGTTGGCTTAATAAGGCAAACAAATGTGGGAAGGAACCATGTGTGGCTTCTAGGATCTGCAGGTGGCCTCCAGCTGATAACTTGCAAAGAGTTGGGACTCTCAGTCGTATATGAGAAAAAGAATTCTGCCTAAAACCTGAAGGAGCTTGGGAGTCCTCTCTTCCCTAGTTCGGCCTCTTGTTGAGAAAGCAGTCTGTCTAACACCTGGATTGCAGCTTGAGAACCAATGAGACCTGGAGCAGAGGACCCGACTATGCCATACCTGAACTACTGACCCACAGAAAATGAGATAATAAATACTGTTTTAAATCACTAAATTTGTGGTCATTTGCTATCAGCGGTGGCAAACTACTACTGCTATTATTAATAATGAATTATTATTATTACCATTATCATTATTTTTTTGTTTGGTTAGACGCTCGAGAAATCCTGTTTCTTATTTCATTATTTTTCTCTGTCTTATTTTTCTTCTCACTATGAACTGAGTTGAATATTTCTTGTTATGCAGATCTGCTAACGATTCATTCTTACAGTGTGATGCCGTATTCTCTTCTTGTGGTAAGGACACTTAACGTAAGATTTACCCTCTTAATATTTTTTAAGTGTGTTTTAAGTGGGTCACCTACCCAGGGATGTGGGTTTTGATTATACCACATCTTCACTCCTCCTTCCTGTCTTGTTGTTCCTTTTTTTATATCTTTCAGTTCAGTTCAGTTCAGCCGCTCAGTTGTGTCCAACTCTTTGTGACCCCATGTATTTTCTGATAGTCTTCAGATCATTCTCATCGATAGTGGCTTTGTAAATAGTTGTAATTTTGATGTTCTCATGGGAGGAGAGGAGCTCAGTTCTCCCTACTCTGCTATCTTGATCACTTTCCCTACACCATTTTTTTTTTATCTGTTTAACTTGCATTGGAGGATAACCAGTTAACAATGTTGTGACAATTTCAGGTGAACAGCAAAGGGACTCAGCCATACATATACGTGTATCCCTTCTCCCTCAGATTCCCCTCACATCCAGGCTACCACATAACATTGACCAGAGTTCCCTGTGCTATCCAATAGGTCCTTGTTGGTTATCCATTTTAATTATAGCAGTGTATACACAACATTACATCTCTTAATCAGGTAGGATTTTCTTGTTTTTATTCCTATATCTTAAAAATATTCTATCTTAATTTATAATTTATTTTCAATAGGACCTCAAGGAACATCACCACCATTCTTATCAATCATATCAATTTAATAGTTTTGGTTTGAATTACATGTTCAGGAATCTGAACTACCAACTTCCAGAGGGGGAAAACGTTTTAATATGGAACTTCCAGTTCCACTATAAAGCTTCTGTGAACAGGACTAGTGACATCATGTGTTTGTAATCCTTACCAGTTATTAATATAAAAAATTTACCCTGCATCTCTTGTGTGTTTCTTGGTGGCTCAGATAATAAAGAATCTTCCTGCAGTACAAGAGCCCTGGGTTTGATCCCTGGGTTAGGAAGATCCCCTGAAGAAGAGAATGGCTACCCACGCCAGAATTCTGGCCTGGAAAATTGCATGGACTGTGCAGTCCATGGGGCCGTAAAGAGTTGGGCATGACTGAGAGACTTTCACATACACACACACACACACACACACACACACACACACACACACACAATATTTATTTAGCACTTGTTAGCTTATTTGGCATTTATCAAAGGCATAGCCAAAGATATCTATTCCTGTCCCTGTTTCTGTGATCTGGTACTATGCTTATCTTATTTTAAGGAAGGCCATTGATACTCAGAAGACTTAAATACTAACTCGGGCAAATATTTAAGAATAACAATTGAATCTAGATCTTGAGTACAGAGTTATTGAAATCCAAAGTCTAGCTCTTGATACTTTCTGGTATTGTTCCCTAAAGATGTAGATGAGGAAATCCAATATAGATTGTCCTGGTCAGAGAAGGTCCTGCTTATTAGAGAATTTCTGAGGTTTTGTACAATGGGTAAGGGCAAAATTTAATACACTTTTTTTTACTTACTAGAGTAGTCTATAAAGTAACCAGGGGGCTTCCCTGGTGCTCAGAGGTAAAAAATCTATCAGTGCAGGAGACATGGGTTCAGTCCCTAATCAGGGAAGATCCCAGATGCTATGGGGCAACTAAACCCAGGCACCACAACTATTGAGCCTGTGCCCTGGAGCCCAGGAGCCACAACTACTGAAGCCTGCACACACCAGAGTTCATGCTCTGCAACAAGAGAAGCCACCACAATGAGAAGCTCACACATCACAACCAGAGAGTAGCCCCCACTCCCTACAACTAAAGAAAAGAGCATGCAGCAATGACTAAAGCAAAATTACCAGAAAACAAAAAGGGAGTGGCTGGACCAGAAACAAGAACAGGGTATAAGATGGGTAATGTCCAGACACAGCAGGAGTATGGGTGACTAAGCAAAACAGGCTACCCAGGTTCTGAGTCAAAATTAGGTTGGCATAGAACAAAGCCAGATCTGGCAGCCTGGTTGGTATTTACCTGCCAATGTGTTGATAGGTGTGTTGTGATAGTTTTTCCATAGTCACACTTTCAGATAGCAATCGCTTGACCCTGCCCAATGTAATTCATCTCCATGAAGCCCTGTCTTGCAACACTGAAGAATTGCCCAACCCTCAACATAACAATCTGCCTTTCCACATTTAGTTGAGTCAGAAATTTGGGAAAGTCACTATTCTTTGTAAGAAAAGGCTTTTCCTTCATCTTCATACCTGAGATTCCCTAAATGAGGCTAAACATTTCACACTTTTTTTCACATCTTCCAGATCCAGTCCTTTCAGCATTGATTCTAAATATTGTGTCCTGCACACCAATGTGATGTTACATGGATACATTTGGCTCAGTGGAATGAACTAGTTCTTGTTAGTCCTTCCTTTAAGGGACCTCAAGGATAATACCAGTAGTTATAAAGATCATCATAACAAAAATCATCCTCACTTCTGTACCATGTTGTGTTCTATTCAAAGTGCTTTTAGAGCTGTAATTATCGTTCTTTTTTTGATTGAGAGGAAACAAGGAATGGTTATGGATTTTGCTAATGTTGAGCTTCCCCAGTAGCTGAGTGGTAAAGAATCCACCTGCAATGCTAGAGATGAAGGTTCGATCCCTGGGTCAGGAAGGAGAAGGAGATGGCAATTTATTCCAGCATTCTTGTCTTGGAAATCCCATGGACAGAGGAGCCTGGCAGGCTACAGGCCATGGGGTCGCAAAAGAATTTGACATGACTTAGCAACTAAACAACAGCAACAAATACTCATGTTAGCATTAGATATTGAAAGTTCCAGAGCCAACTCCACAATTGATTAGCCACATGACACCAAAAATAGCATGTATCATTGATCCAGCAACTTCCTTTTCTACAAAATAGTGATATTCTTTCTTGCCTACATCATCTGCTGACATGGATACCAAAGATGTATTAATACATGAAGCGTATTTGTAAAGCACAGTACTTAAACATAGGCCCTGAAGTCACATTGTTTAGATTCGTCTCCTAGCCCTATTATTATCTTTATATCCATAGACAAGTTAATGAATCACTTTAATCACATTTTCCTATCTGTGAGATGGAAATAATATTTGTTGTTTAGTCACTACATTGTGTATGAATATTTTGGAGGGGATTCCAGCCCTCCAGGCTCCTCTGTACACAGGATTTCCCAGGCAAGAATACTGGAGTGGGTTGTCAATTTCTTCTCCAGGGAATCTTCCCAACCCAGAGGTAGAATCCACGTCTCCTGCATTAGCAGGCAGATTCTTCACCACTGAGCCACCAGAGAAGCCCAGAGACAACATTAGTATCTCTATTATTGAGTTGTTATGAGATAATGCATTAAAAGAATTTAACACAATGCCCGTTACATAGAAAGGGATTAATAAATATTATTTATAAAATGCTGGGTGGGGCACTTCCCTGCTGGCTCACATGGTAAAGAATCTGCCTGCAGTGCAAGAGCCCTGGCTTTGATCCCTGGGTCAGGAAGATCCCCTGGAGAAGGGACTGGCAAACTACTCCAGAATCTTGCCTAAAAAATTCCATAGACAGAGGAGCCTGGTCGGAGTATAGTCCATAGTGTTGCAGAGTCACACACGACTGAGTGACTTTCACTCATATAAAGATAATTGATCAATATATTTAATCATGATCAAATTGCCATATGGAAAATAAAAATCTTAATTTACATAGGAATTAAGTATACCAAGACATTAAATGACATATGCAAAATCCTATTTTCCTGCCATCTTGAGACTTTGATATATTTATCTCCATCCATAGAATTTTCCAGGCAAGAGTACTGGACTGGGGGTGCCATTGCCTTCTCCATATTTATCTTACTAAACATTAAAAATAGAAATCACCTCTATCTATTATTTTGAAACGCTTCACATTTGCCAGATATCATACTAAGTGCTTTCTATACATTATCTTGTTGGATTCTCATAATAGCCCTGAAAATGGACTCCATGTTCTGTCCATTTTACACATCTCTATAGACGTAACAGTACACTTGTGAAATTAATAACTTGCCAAAGTAATAGACCCACTTTTGCGGGGGAAGCTATCTCAATATAGGGGCCAGTATTGTTGATTAACCATGATGCTGTATTGCTTCTCACAATGCAGTATTACCAGAATAATAGTGTTTGTCAAGTAATTAATCTCTGTTTATTCACACAAACAATTAATTAAGCTCTGAGATTTTATCCAGTGCCATACTGCCTAATACAATGGAGGCAGAAAGAGAAGAAGTATGTGCACAGAAATAAGAATTAATATTTATTTCCTACTATGCACCAAGAACCAAACTAGACATATGTTATCTCATTTAGTCCTTACAGTTGTTTATGAGTTAGATATTAGTATATCCATTTTACATATGAAGAGGATAAGTAGTTGAAATAACTAGGGTACCCAAAATCAAACAGCAAATAACTAGCTGCTTGCTCTAATTCTCAAGAGCACTTTCCTATGCTCTCAATGTTATGATCTAGGTATGTCTATGTGCTGCACTTAGTTGCTTAGTTCTGTCCAGTTCTTTGCAACCCATAGACTGTAGCCCACCAGATTCCTCTGTCCATGGGGATTCTCCAGGCAAGAATACTGGTGTGGGTTGCCATGACCTCCTCCAGGGGATTTTCCGAGCCCAGCAATCAAACCCAGATCTCCCACATTGCAAGCCGATTCATTATCGTCTGAGCCACCAATGAAGCCCAGGTATGAATATAGTCATACATGAACAAGGCTAAAGTGTCTGAGCAGACATCCCAGAGGAGGAAATAAATGATCTAAGTTGTAAGGGAAGACTTGGGTGTCTACAGACAGAAGGAAAAGCGGAGAATGTGAAGTCTATTCATGTCCAAATGGACATGGGTGGGAAAACAACTGTCTTGTGACAATGGTTCTGCCTGTCTCATTCATGATTGCACCCACAACTACCCAGGCACATTCAGTGATCAATAAATAGCTGTTGAATGGCTGGCCATCTCTGTCCTCTAAGCACTTGACTAGGAACTATGGAAATTGGAATACTTTTCATACATGTAATGAATACAAATTTGGCTAAGACTCATTTCTCAAAAATGTCTTAGCATACTTAAATAAAGGCGCTTTAGGTGTGAGGGGGAGTATTAAAGAAGATCTGAGTGTTGGCAGGAGAAGGCTGGCTGGTAGGGCACCAAAAAGTTTCACAGGGAGGCACCTCTTTGGTGACTATGGCATATCAGACTGGCCAATCCTAGCACTTGACTTGTCAGTGTCCCAGAAACGATTGCACTTACCCATGCTGAACACTTACGCATGCTTCAGTCACGTAACTGAAACTTACAAGAAGGTGAAAAGCATAAATCAAAACATGTCTTTATAATTTATATTAGAAACTATAGTTGTCAAAAGAACTAGTTCAATTTTTTGGCCACAGCAGTGCATTCTTTCCCTGTAATAAAACACATAGGAATCCCCAGGATAAAAATGTTACTTGTTTGTGCAAGGGAATAAAACACAGAGGAAGTATATGGTTTAGAAAACTGTTGCTATTTATTCAGTCAATACTCTGAGAAGAGTTAAATCCAGGAAGCTGTCAAATCTGTAAATAAATTTAAATAATATTATTTTGGTGACATTTTCTCTTAGGAAATGTTAAATCTTAAAAAAAAATCTTTTAAATAGTAGTTTGACATTTATTATTGGAGTAGATGAGGTGAGGTGAAGTCGCTCAGTCGTGTCCAACTCTTTGCAATCCCGTGGACTGTAACCTACTAGGCTTCTCTGTCCATGGGATGCTCCATGCAAGAATACTGGAGTGGACTGCCATTTCCTTCTCCAGGGGATCTTCCCGACCCAAGGATCGAACCCGGGCCTCCTGCATCGAAGGCAGGCGCTTTAACCTCTGAGCCACCAGGGAAGCCCATTGGAATAGATAGTCAGTGTAACAAACCATTCTTCCAAACGTAGTGACCACAAGAACACTGTTGGATATCATGCTTTTGATAAAGGACTGTAGCTAAGTATTTATGCTCACATCTTTTTTGCTGGACAGTAAGGCTCAAAGCTCACCTGGGGAGCAGAGGCCAAGCACTTGAGAAGATACAGCTGATGATTCAAATAGTAGGAGGTTTGATAGGGAGATACTCAATTCATGTCAAATATAAGAAGGGCATAGCAAACCACTCTAGTATCCTTGCCTGGAGAATTCCATGGACAGAGGAGCCTGGCAGACTAAATACAGTCCATGGGATCACAAAGAACTGGACATGACTGAAGTGACTTAGCACAGCACACGTAAGATACAAAGTTATGTATTTGGGGTAAGATATGAAGAATAAAGAATCTGGTTGAAAAGTTTCAACAAAATAAAAGGAAAAACAAGAAAAAAAAATATAAGCCTGAGAGTACAGAGCTGCAATCTTCAATAAATACCATTAGTTAGATGTGACTGTAAGTAAGTAAGTAAAAGAAGTCACTCAGTCATGCCTGACTTTGCGACCCCATGGACTGTAGCCTACCAGGCTTCCCTGTCCATGGGATTCTCCAGGAAAGAATGCTGGAGTAGGTTACCATTTCCTTCTCCAGGGGATCTTCCTGACCCAGGGATCAAACCCAGGTCTCCCACACTGGAGGCAAACTCTTTAACCTCTGAGCCACCAGGGAAGCCCCAGATGTGACTAATCAGCCCTTCAAATGAGGTAATACTAATGGAGATGTGCTACACTGTAACAATATTCAAACTTAAATACAGTGCTAAAAAGAAAAGAATGGAAAATTTCTCAATAATGATATTGATTACACGTTGAAATGATGATATTTTGGATCCATTGGTTTAAAATAAATAGAAATAAAATTAAATTTTATAAAATGAATTATAAATAAAAATTTGGTGTCATCTGTTCTTTTTTAAATTTTTTTATTAGTCATTTGTTCTTTATACTTTAAAACATGTGGCTGTAAGAAAATGTAAATTGTATATGTCGTTCACATTACATTTCTACTGGACAGCACTGGTATAGAGAAAAGAATAAAAGTAAATGTCTCATACAAAATACGATAGAAAAATGTGAATAATTATGCATTTCTAAAATTTTTTAAATATATGGAGAAATAAGAGAATGTAGATTGTGTCAAAGACATCAGATTGTGCCATAATGCTCACCAAATTTAAGGATAGTTTGGAGTCTGAACAGAAGAAAAACTATTGAGTAATAATTTTTATTTTATTAGTGTGCAATGCACTTTACAGTTAATAATGGACTTATTCCAGGTTAGTATAAAGCAAGATTGTTTATTTCTATCAATTTAATGTAAAAAGACGACTTTGTGCCTTTACAAGGAAATTGGTTGGAAGAAGTCTCCAGATTCTTTAGATAAACCTCAAAGCTGAGTAAGACTATGAGAAGGCAATGATGTTGAAATCCTTCTGAGATTTTAAATCTACAATCCATACAGACCTGAGAAGTTTAGCTACATTTATGCTATTTCCACAAGAAGTCATAGCAACATTTGTGCTTCTTAGAATTCTCCAATGAATTCATTGAAATTTTGTTAAAGGAATTGTTTTTAAAATCTCGTCCCATGAGAGGACCCGGACAAATTTACACACCTCTGCCACTGCCACACACACGTTGCCCATTGTCACTGAAGGCAAAGTATGGTTGTCTTTTTCATCGAAGAGACTGAATGAGTGTGGACTGGTACTTAAGCTTTCCACCTACTCCAACAAGCTGAGTGTTTCCTTTCACTCTACCTTTGTTTAATTGGCTCAAGTGGAACAGACCTTAGGATCTGGACAAATGTGAACATTTGTGTTTTTGAAAGGATTTGGGAATGAGTCCAGACTAATAGAACTGGAACTACTTTATCCTGGGCAGCAGCTTACCGTTCTTCCTTCCCACTGGGAAAAGAAAGAGATTCCGTTACTGCTAGGGCTTTTCCAGCATTCAAAGTGAAGTAGGAAATCAAGGCACTTCTGCCTCTATCATCCAGTATTTCAGGTGGGGTTTAGAGCTAAATTGTCTTCATCCTCCTCAGGTCTCTAGGCCAAAGTTAACAGCTGATCAAATCCCTTTGGCATAAAGGTTCATTTCCTCACTGATATGTCCAAACACTCTCTGGCCTCAAAGGTGAACCTAGAGCTTGTCATACAGAGGGAAGTAAGTCAGGAAGAGAAACACAAATCTGTATATTAACATATATGCATGGAATCTAGAAAAATGGTACTGATGAACATATTTGCAGGACATGAATGCAGATGCAGATATGAGTGTTCATTTCCTCACTGATATGTCCAAACACTCTCTGGCCTCAAAGGTGAACCTAGAGCTTGTCATACAGAGGGAAGTAAGTCAGGAAGAGAAACACAAATCTGTATATTAACATATATGCATGGAATCTAGAAAAATGGTACTGATGAACATATTTGCAGGACATGAATGCAGATGCAGATATGAGAATGGACTTGTGAGCACAGGGGAGGAAGAGGATGGGACAAATTGAGAGAGTACCATTGGCAGATATGCACTGCCAATATACATGTAAAATAGATGGCTAGTGGGAAGGTATTCCACAGGGAGGTCAGCTCAGTGCTCTGTGATGACCTAGAGCGGTAGGATGGGGGTACGGTGGTTGGGGGATGGAGGCTCAAGAGGGAAGGGGATATGGCTGATTCACATTGTTGTACAGCAGAAACCAGCACAACATTGCAAAGCAATATACGCCAATTAAAAAACAAACTTTAAAAAGTACAAAAAGAAGTGAATCAGGAAGGCCTCAGCTTGTCAGCTGTTGCAACCAGTCACTTTCCTGCACACTGCATGTTACCTGCTGGCTGTCAGTACTTTCACAAACATTGCTTCGGTTGACCTCAAAGCAATATACGCCAATTAAAAAACAAACTTTAAAAAGTACAAAAAGAAGTGAATCAGGAAGGCCTCAGCTTGTCAGCTGCTGCAACCAGTCACTTTCCTGCACACTGCATGTTACCTGCTGGCTGTCAGTACTTTCACAAACATTGCTTCGGTTGACCCTCATAGTGAACGCTGGTACTGAGAGGGCAGATAACTGCTAACTCTGATTTTGCCTTAGGATCCTGAGCACACACTTCCACACTGGAGGCCTTGTTTTGAAAATGTTGCTGAACCCTCCCAAGGGTGACAGCCATTCAATAAAATGAGGATTCAGTCAAACTGGTTAACCTTGGGTGTGTGCCACCATCCAGGATTTCTTCATTTCCAAGGGCTTCCTGTCTCTCATTTTTCTAGCTTCCAGCTGCAATCATATCTCACTGTCACAAGCAAAAGTTCAGAAGTCCCTCTTCGATAAGGAGTCCTCAGGAACAGGGGAAGCTCTCTTAACTAGGTAAGATCAAGACTTAGAACAACTGGGAGGCAGGTTGGGAGTGGTAGCCAGGCACAGGGCTCTGCACTGAGGCTTCCTGTGCTCCTCTCCTAGTTCTCTCACCTCTTGGCTCTGTAACCTTGGACAGGTCTTTAATCTCTCTAAGCTTTCACTAATTTCTTTGATAAAGTGAGGATAATAACAATAGCTATTTCAATGGCATTTCTTCAATATCTAAATAACATACATGAAACATTTAGAACAGGGCCTGGCACAAGCTGAGCCCTCAATATACACTAGCTAGCATTAATTTCAAAAATGGTTTTAATTACATAACACTTATAGCTATAAAATCAACTGCAGCCAGATAGCCAGTTTATGGAAAGCTACTGAACTTCAAAAGTAAACTCTGAATTTCTCTAAAAGTCTGTCATTAATTTATTACCCTAAAGGTTCTCTGATGTTACTCTCTTGCTCGTTCTTAGATTTTAAAAAAAAAAAATAGTGAAAGAGCTTACACTGTGATTAATGCATTATATGTCACTGATCCTCCCTACAATCTTATAAGGTAGGTTGTTTTATTATCCTAATATCACCAGCAGGAAAAACAAGAGACAAAGCTACTGAATAACTTGCCCAAGGTCAGAAATCTTGTTCATGGTGAGGCTGGACTTCAAACCCAGACCACTGAACTGCAGCTCCCCTTTGATAGGTACTCTGCACTGTGATGTTGGCCAAACTGCTTTGAGGAGGCATGCTTTTAAACTGTGCTGAGGAAGAGACAATGCACATTCAAATGTGCAAAATTTGCCTTTGGTTGTTCACAAGAGAGATAGTCACATCATTTTAAACTCACCATAAACCTGTTTCCACATCACTTGAAATCACCATAAACCTGCTTGTTTGAAGCTTCATTGTTCATTGCTCTTGTTTATTTTGTGGGATGTTAGAGGAGCTTAAAGGATAATTCCACTTTTAGCTTCTCCTTGGTGTGGAAACTTGTCCTCTGAATCTTTATATATCCTGGCAACTCACAGATCAGCAAAGATTTAAATTAAGTGAAAACTATGGATTCAAATAAGAGAAAAAATGAACCTTTATACTAGTTCATTTCATATCTGGAACTGGACTATGCCAGGGCAATTTCTATGTGAAAAAATAGATTAATAATGTTCAGAGTTAGCTCCATTGTATTTACTCCCTTCCACACTGTCTCAGCTTTCTCAGGATGCTATTCAAGTTTTCACTGGGGGACTATTTCATTTCGTTAATCAGTTTTGACATATAACAATTTGTGGTTATTAAATGTTTTCTATCAGGCATTCCCATCATGTGGCTGTTTTTAACAACAGCCTGTTTGATTTGTGGAAGTTTAAATGCTGCTGGATTCTTCAATTTGGAAAAAGAAGCAAATCCTGAAGTGTGGATGAGTACTGTAAGTGACGGAGAATTCCAAAGAATATCAAATAAAGCAAATTATATAGGTTGTAAGATTATTGAAGTCCCTGTTATAGCAGAAAATCTCTGATATAGATTAAACATGTGATTTTTAGAGATTTGCCGGTGGCTCAGACAGTAAAGAATCTGCCTGCAATGTAGACCTGAGTTTGATCCCTGGGTAGGGAAGATCCCTGGAAAAGAGAATGACCCACTCCAGTATTCTTGCCTGGAGAATTCCATGGGCAGAGGAGCCTGGCGAGCTACAGTCCATGGGGTCTCAAAGAGTTAGATATGACTGGCAACTGAGCACACACAGATTTTAAGCCGTCTGGATGATACATGTGACTGCTGTCTACTGGACTGTGGTTTTATTACCTTTGAACCAAGAGCAGTCTCACAGTTGACATTAATATACACTAGCTAGCATTAATTTCAAAAATGGTTTTAATTACATAACACTTATAGCTATAAAATCAACTGCAGCCAGATAGCCAGTTTATGGAAAGCTACTGAACTTCAAAAGTAAACTCTGAATTTCTCTAAAAGTCTGTCATTAATTTATTACCCTAAAGGTTCTCTGATGTTACTCTCTTGCTCGTTCTTAGATTTTAAAAAAAAAAAATAGTGAAAGAGCTTACACTGTGATTAATGCATTATATGTCACTGATCCTCCCTACAATCTTATAAGGTAGGTTGTTTTATTATCCTAATATCACCAGCAGGAAAAACAAGAGACAAAGCTACTGAATAACTTGCCCAAGGTCAGAAATCTTGTTCATGGTGAGGCTGGACTTCAAACCCAGACCACTGAACTGCAGCTCCCCTTTGATAGGTACTCTGCACTGTGATGTTGGCCAAACTGCTTTGAGGAGGCATGCTTTTAAACTGTGCTGAGGAAGAGACAATGCACATTCAAATGTGCAAAATTTGCCTTTGGTTGTTCACAAGAGAGATAGTCACATCATTTTAAACTCACCATAAACCTGTTTCCACATCACTTGAAACTCACCATAAACCTGCTTGTTTGAAGCTTCATTGTTCATTGCTCTTGTTTATTTTGTGGGATGTTAGAGGAGCTTAAAGGATAATTCCACTTTTAGCTTCTCCTTGGTGTGGAAACTTGTCCTCTGAATCTTTATATATCCTGGCAACTCACAGATCAGCAAAGATTTAAATTAAGTGAAAACTATGGATTCAAATAAGAGAAAAAATGAACCTTTATACTAGTTCATTTCATATCTGGAACTGGACTATGCCAGGGCAATTTCTATGTGAAAAAATAGATTAATAATGTTCAGAGTTAGCTCCATTGTATTTACTCCCTTCCACACTGTCTCAGCTTTCTCAGGATGCTATTCAAGTTTTCACTGGGGGACTATTTCATTTCGTTAATCAGTTTTGACATATAACAATTTGTGGTTATTAAATGTTTTCTATCAGGCATTCCCATCATGTGGCTGTTTTTAACAACAGCCTGTTTGATTTGTGGAAGTTTAAATGCTGCTGGATTCTTCAATTTGGAAAAAGAAGCAAATCCTGAAGTGTGGATGAGTACTGTAAGTGACGGAGAATTCCAAAGAATATCAAATAAAGCAAATTATATAGGTTGTAAGATTATTGAAGTCCCTGTTATAGCAGAAAATCTCTGATATAGATTAAACATGTGATTTTTAGAGATTTGCCGGTGGCTCAGACAGTAAAGAATCTGCCTGCAATGTAGACCTGAGTTTGATCCCTGGGTAGGGAAGATCCCTGGAAAAGAGAATGACCCACTCCAGTATTCTTGCCTGGAGAATTCCATGGGCAGAGGAGCCTGGCGAGCTACAGTCCATGGGGTCTCAAAGAGTTAGATATGACTGGCAACTGAGCACACACAGATTTTAAGCCCTCTGGATGATACATGTGACTGCTGTCTACTGGACTGTGGTTTTATTACCTTTGAACCAAGAGCAGTCTCACAGTTGACATTTATATACATAAATGTCAATTGTTTCACGTGTGTGTGTGTGTGTGTGTGTGTGTGTGTGTGTGAGTCACTTTGCTGTACCCCGAAACTAAAACAACATTGTTAATCAACTATACCCCAGTATAAAATAAAAACTTTAAAAAGATGTAATACGTACATTTTGTGTATACACAATGGAACTTTACTCAGCTGTAAAAAGAATAATGCCATTTGCAGTTATATTGATGGACTTAGAGATTATCATACCATGTAAGTCAGAAAGAGAAAGACAAATAGCATATGAAGTCACTGACATATGAAATCTAAAATATGACACAAATAAACTTATCTATGAAACAGGAGCAGACTCACAGAGAACAGACTTGTGGTTACAAAGGGAGGGAGACAGGGGAGGGTTTGGGATTAGCAAGTGCAAACTATTATGTATAGAATGGATAAACAACAAGGTCCTGTCGTCTCCTGTCTAGCACAGGGAACTATATTCAATAGTCTGTAATAAACCATAATGAAAAGAATATGAAAAAGAATATATATAATACATATATATTGTGTGTGTGTATAAAACTGAGTTAGTTTGCTATACACCAGAAACTTACACAAATTTGTAAATTAACTACATTTCAATTAAAATATGTCTATATGTACTTTAAAAAAGACAACTGACTTGAGAATATAGTTTTGTCAGAAGAATGGGTCAAAGATAGATACTATCTCCAACTCCCCCAAAACATTTACCACTGGCAGATGTTTTCTAATAGTCTACTTATGTTTTTAATCATGACTTTATATAGTAAATTAACCTCCTATTACCTGGGGCTGCAGATTTCAAATAATTTACCCTAATAAGCACACACTAGCTGCTTTGTTCTAGCTCCTTTTGATAACCTTTAGAGAAAATGAGTAGCTAATGCTTCTGTTTTTGCTGAGCAGAGTGAAATCATCACCTATAATGGCTACCCCAGTGAGGAGTATGAAGTAACCACTCAAGACGGGTACATACTCAGCGTCAATCGGATTCCCCATGGGCGAAAAGACACTAAGATCACAGGTACCAAACGTGTTTATCTTGAGAAGGAGAATTGCACATGACTAAAATTTAGTACTTGCTGTTCATTAAGATAGTGACTGATTTATCAAAATTGGCTTGAATTTTGGATTAGTTTTTATATAATTAATAGGAAGTCTCATTGTATTCCAATTCTCTGAAGACAGGCAAGAACTGAAAATTACAAAGGGCAAGACTGAGCTAGTGGATTTGCTCGTTTTGGAAAAGAGATTTGTGTACGCGTCAATCCCAATCTCCCAATTTCTCCCACACAATTCCCCTTTCTCCCTAGATATTTATGTATTTGTTGTCTACATCTGTGTCTCTATTTCTGCTTTGTAAATAAGATCATCTATACCATTTTTCTAGATTCCATATGTATGTGCTAATACATGATTTTTCTTTTTCTGACTTACTTCACTCTATATGCCACTCTGTAAGTCCCATTGAGGCTCCTTCCACGTCCTGGCTATTGCAAACAGTGCCGCTATGTATCCTTTTGAACTAGGAGGGAAATGTAACCACAGATCTTCTGAGAAAGGAGAGAAAAGAGTAAGCAAACTATCTGCAAAGGCTCAGTGGTCTTTATTTACCAAATCATTTACTGTGATCACTCTGCATTATCTCATCTCCGATCCACATTCAGAGGCAGCTAAAATCATGTTGCTTAAGAATTCAAGAATTTCAAAATGAAAAATGGGGGTGCAACATGGGTAGGATTGCTATATAAAATATGAGATGCCCAGTTAAAGTTGAATTTCAGATAAAGAGCAGATGAGTTTTTCATATGCCTCATCTTATGATATACTTACATTAAAAAGTGAGTCCATTGTTAATATGAAATGTAAATTTAATAGAGCATCTTGGGTCCTTTTGTTTATCTTTATTTTTGTTTTTGCAACATCGAGCATGATGAGGAGCTGTGGGGAGCACTATGAAGTATAAAAGGAGAAACATGTATAGGAAAGACTGCTTAAGAAGGGAGGATAGAATTTGGGCAAGATAGGGAATTAAAATGTATTTATTATGTGTCTCTTTTTGGTTTGGGGTTTTTCCAATGGTGTGTGTGTGTGTGTGTGTGTGTGTGTGTGTGTGTGTGTGTGATTCTTATGTTTCTGAGATGCTTCAGTTGTTATAAATTTCTCTCTCTGTCTTCTTGCCTCCCTCTAGGTGCCCGACCAGTTGTATATCTGCAGCATGCCCTGTTTTCAGACAATGCCTCCTGGCTTGAGAATTTTGCCAATGGCAGCCTTGGATTCCTTCTAGCTGATGCTGGTTATGATGTATGGATGGGAAACAGTCGGGGGAACACTTGGTCAAGAAGACACAAAACACTCTCGGTGAATGAAGAGAAATTCTGGGCCTTTAGGTAAACTGTATCTAAGAAAGACCATGAACACAATTTGAGACAAGTCCTTTAAATATAATAGTGTGGATGGTATTAATAATAATGTATGATACTTGGAGTCACACAGCTCCTTGCAGTCTCTACTAACGCTCAAAGGAAAGAAACAGCAGGAAGCTCTGATTTACACTGATTTTCAGACAAGTTAATTAGCATTTCAACAAGGTCATTTTAACATAGGTTTCTATCCAATACAAAGTATGTCTCAAACGACAGCCTAGAAAATTTCTGGGACAATGTATGCACTCATTCAGCCAATATTTATTGAGTGCCTATTCTATGTACTGTTCTGATCCCTGAGCATGCAAGAGTAAATGAGCCTCCACCTTCACGAAGCTTATATTTTTATCCTAGTGATGTTATTACAATTTTTTTTCTCTTGGACTGTCAATTAGTTTGCAAAGATGATGTATATCAGTACTATATTTTACCTACAGGAACTGTGGTTGAGAATGTATAGAAAACCATTTTCAGGAATACGCTAATATGAGATCTTGACAACCTTGTTAATAGGCAATAGGAAAGAATCTTTTGACACGCTGACTGCTTGCTTTAATGAAGGCGTTTCCTGCTGTCATCAGAGAACAAGCTGATGCCTGCAGTGAGCATCCTTTCTCAGGTTTAAACTTCCTGGTTGTTTGAAGCCTGCTGCGAGAACAGAACCATATTAATGAAATATTCTATACCTATTTCTGTACCTGCTGACAAGTTGGAAGGAAAGGAAGAATGGGCCAGATTGTTAGGGTCAGAGCTTTTGCCCAGGGGCAAGCATCAGGAAATACTTCATACAGCTGGTCCCCGCAGCTTGTTTACTGTAAGGCATCACAACGATTCTCTTATACTGGAAAGTACCAATCTATATTTCCTCTCATGTTCTTTTAATAAGCAGGTCCTTAGTTTGTAAAGTACCTAACTCAACCATATATTATACAGGTATTTTTTGTTCTCTCAACATTTGTATTAATGTTGGCTGAACCAGTACTATAGGATTTTGGTATATATTGAATATAACCATTTATGGACAGAAATAATAATAGCAACATCCGACTGAATGTCTAATTTCTGCTAGAGGCATTCCTTTAATACTGTCCAGCCCCCAGAGCTCCCTGCCATATAGCAGTGTCGTGCTTATTTTACAGATGATGAAACTCAAGCTCAGAGCATTTAAGTAATTTACGGAAAGCTACTCAGCTAGTACAAGATACAGTCATGATTTCCAACTAAGAAATTTTGAAATCTGGGTGTTAAATGGCCCTAAGCATCTTGAAGTTGGCTGGGAGAGACTGAAAGAGAGGCGTGCAAACCAGGTTAGGTAAAGGGCAGCAAAAGAAATGCAAGAGAAGAGAGTGAAGAGGAAGCATGACAAGACTGAATTTCAGAAACTGTAGTATGCGCAAGCCTTGCAATCATTCCTGCTATTAGAAAGTAACACATATAAATGTAGCACACAAAAACCACAATGGCCTGCATGTAACTGGATAAATAATGAAACACAAACCAAGTAAGTGGACAGCACAAAATTCTGTGTATAAAAATAAAGGAGCAAGTGCTCTGTTTTGAACTTAGCTGCAAATATTTATAAGGGCCTGTTTTATTCTTCAGCTTTCATGAAATGGCCAAATATGATCTCCCTGGAATAATAGACTTCATTGTAAATAAAACTGGTCAGCAGAAGTTGTATTTCGTTGGATATTCGCTTGGTACTACAAAGGTATGTTTACAAGGGTCAACATTTTTACAAGGGTCAGAGCCATGCTAGAGTTCACCTTTGAATCAGGAACAGAGTCACTGTTTTACATTTACAGTGTCCCTAATTATATGTCCTGTGATGGGGCTGTAACTCTAGTGTCTGTAAACCTGAATTCCAGAAACTGTGAGTTTGTAGGAAGAATCTTTCATCCATTTCCAGTCACTGCAGCACATTTGTAATGGTGATGCAATTTGCCAGGAATTCCAAAGAAATACTTTCGAAGACTGAGTCTCTAGATCTCCTCCAGGCTGAAAAAGTAAAGTCAAATGTCATGAAATATCCTTGAAAAATGATAAATATACATCAATCATACCTTCCTCACAACCCACATGGGATATTAAAAAATAAAAAAGAGGGCTTATATGCATATTTGAACAAATTTTAAAAGATATAATAATGTTTTATTTGTGAATCAGAATGCAAAAACTTACTATAATAAGTAAATCAGGCATATACATTTGGTGTGTGATTCATGGGTGGCACAAGTGGTAAAGAACTCGCCTGCCAATGCAGGAGACATAAGAGACACAGGTTTGATCCCTAGCTCAGCAAGAGTCCCGGGAGGAGGAAATGGGAACCCACTCCAGTATTCTTGCCTGGAGAATCCCATGAACAGAAGAGCCTGGAGGGCTACAGTCCATATGGTCGCAAAGAGTCGGACATGACTGAAGTGACTTAGCACACAATTAACTGTAAGCACTGTATAGAAAGTTTTTTAAATGTCCAAGAAATGTACTTTGAATGTACTTCTTAATGGTTTCCCAGATTTTTCAAAAAAGAAATCAATAATCAAGCTCCAAATAAAAATTTTAAAACCCTATACTACTAAAACTATGAATTTGTTCTCAATCTTCAACTAAAATTTCTAATTTTAAGAGAGTGGGTTAAATGAAAATGCACTTAGTTTGGGTGAAACTGTGTGAGAGATAATAAATAATCCTGCTGCTGCTGCTAAGTCGCTTCAGTCATGTCCGACTCTGGACTCTGTGCGACCCCATAGACGGCAGCCCACCAGGCTCTGCCATCCCTGGGATTCTCCAGGCAAGAACACTGGAGTGGGTTGCCATTTCCTTCTCTAATGCAGGAAAGTGAAAAGTGAAAGTGAAGTCACTCAGTCGTGTCTGACTCTTAGCGACCCCATGGCCTCCAGCCTACCAGGCTCCTCCGCCCGTGGGATTTTCCAGGCAAGAGTACTGGAGTGGGTTGCCATTGCCTTCTCCGAATAAATAATCCTACATTACCATTATTATCATCAAGAACAAACATATATTTACCAGTGTTTTATACTGATAAAGTGAAAATGAAAGTTGCTCAGTCGTGTCTGACTTTGTGACCCCATGGACTATATAGTCTATGGAATTCTCCAGGCCAGAATACTGGAGTGGGTAGCCTTTCCCTTCTCCAGGGCATCTTCCCAACCCAGAGATCGAACCCAGGTCTTCCGCATTGCAGGCGAATTCTGAGCCACAGGGGAAGCCTATTTATACTGATGGGCAGCTTACAAATTTAGGAGAGCCTGTGAGGCTGTGAGCATTGTTTCCCAGGTGGCGCTAGTGGTAAAGAACCCGCGCACCAATGCAGGAGACATAAGAGATCTGGGTTTGATCCCTGGATCAGAAAGATCCCCTGGAGAAGGGCATTGCAACCCACTCCAATAGTCCTGCCCAGAGACCCATGGACAGAGGATCTGGCCGGCTACTGTCCATAGGGTGGCAAAGAATCAGACACAACTGAAGCAACTTAGCTTGCAGCGTATGAGCATTAGAGAGAATATACTAAAGGAGTATCAGAGAACTAGTAAGAGCACCCTATCCACACACAACCCCCCCACCAAAAAAAACCCTGCCACTAACAGGAAAATAATCATACCATAACTGCCAACACTTAGGAGCGTTTTCCACGTTTAGGGCTTTTCATTCAGGACCTTTGCTACAATATCCCTCTCTAAGCTTTAGAACAAGCCTATCACTATTATTCCCATCTCATAGAAAAAGAAAACAGAAGTTCAAAGAAATTGATCAGCTCCTTCAAGGTCTCTTAACACATTAGAGATGGCACCCAAAATTCACACCAGGTAATCTTGACTTCACTGATGGGGTTCTTGGGTGCTGTGGAGAGACTGTATGGAGAAAAAAGATTTGAGTGTGACTAGAAAAGTAGGTAAGACTTAGATATGCCCTCGTTACCTGATTGGCAGGGAAAATAGTCAACTTGATTATCAGGGCTCTGCGTTGCATTTCAAGCATGACATTTTTCAGTGAGCATGATTTGCATTCTGAGCAGAGAAATTTCTGTTGTGTGGGAAGGACTGATTCTTCACAGGACTTTTAACAAGTCAGGCCCAGCCCATTAAACACCACGTGGAGTAGGACTCTTTAGCCAGTGTGACCATCAAAAACTCACCCTTGCACATTTCTAGGCTGCTGCTGCTGCTGCTGCTGCTGCTAGACATCTTCTAGGGGGAGCTATTGTGCCTGTTTCAGTTTTTGTATCAGTGCCCAGCCAGCTCCTGTTCTGGTTAAGACAGTTTCAATATTTCAACAAGAAATTCAGAAAAAAAAAAAAAAACAAACTTCTGCTATGGCTTCACTCATGCACACGCGCGTGCGCATGCACACACACACACACACACACACACACACACACACACACAATGGAGGGGGGCCCAGGAAAGCTCAACAGGGAACCAAAACAAAGAGATCCTCCACATAGACTTTTCCTGTGTGGGGCTGATCCCCACCACCTTCACCCTCATATTGCTAGATACAAATGCAGTGCTATTGCCTTATAAATGGAGACACTTGGTCCTTACTGGGACCATGGTGGACCTTTTGGAAGCAGAGAAGATTCTGGAGGTTTTGTAAGCATCCAATGAAGCACTAGGAGCAATGCAATCTCATTCCACTGCGAAAAAGAAAAACTGAAATAACTGTGTGTGTGCTCGGTCATGTCCAACTCTTTGTAACCCCACAGACTGTAGCCTGCCAGGCTCCTCTGTCCATGAGATGTTCCCAGCAAGAATATCTGCAGTGGTTGCCATTTCCTCCTCCAGAATAGCTAGATGGTGATGCATAAAGAGCTGGTTGATTCACCTTCTACAAACTGACCGTTTATTTCTAGAGGTTCTGTGACTCACTCTGTCATCTCAGAGTTGGGGTAGAATGACAATACTGCCAGCACCTAGCCCCCTCTTGGTGGGAGTTGAGGGCATCCTCAGTTTACTTGGCAGGAGTTGCTTCAGCAATTTATCCCTAACTTTCCCCAACCAAGTTAAATTGTCCAGAATAAGAAAGAAATGGAGATTTGAGAGTAGACAGGCCTGAAAATAGATTAACTTTGCAGAATAATTCAGAAGAGTTGCCCAGTTCATCCCCCATGATTGCTGCAGTAGAAGAATAAAATGAAAAAGGAGAGCTTCACTTTTGTTAGTAGAAACATTACATCACTACCCCTAATTTTTATGAGATTGTCTTATCTCCCATTCTCTTAGGGTTTGTAGCCTTTGCCACCATGCCTGAACTGGCACAAAGAATCAAAATGAATTTTGCCTTGGGTCCTGTGGTCTCCTTCAAATATCCCACGGGCATTTTTACCAGATTTTTCCAACTTCCAAGTTCTACAATCAAGGTAAGTTCTTCCTTTTGCTACAGTGTATATGAGGGATCTCCTTTTGGATGATAGACCCTTATTATTTGAAAATCTACTGTGAAACAAAAGTAGGACATTTTGAAATCTGTAGATACCAGACCCTGGGGTCAGGTGCTGTGTGTGTATGTGTGTATCACAGTGTCTACAGCCTTCATATGTAATTCACTATACTCAGTTATTAACAGACCTGAGTATAAGTCAGAATTTCTAGCCGAGCTGACTGCTATGGCAGTTTCCTTGTTGTGTTCTTGTTCCACTGGGCATGTCAATGAATTCACAGTGCTCAAGTGGAAGACATTTTTCAATGTGATCACTGATGTCGTTGACTTTGATGTTAGATAAGCTGGAATAATATACCCCTTTTCATATGGGAGCTTGCTTCAATTTACTAAAGCTAAAATGCCAAGCTTAAATGTTTTACAGTTGAATTATTCATTCAACTATTTATTGGTTATTTTCCAATGGTTGGAAAGCTGGTTTGATGGTCAATTGTGAATTTAAGATTTTATCCATTAAAAGTTTTTCTCTGTTTGCTTTTTGTTTCTCTAAAAAGCTCATTGACTAGTGTTTTATCAAGATTGCCCCTTAAACGTGAATTGAAGGATAAAATAAGTTGTGGCCAAAATGAGATCAAAGAAACAAGTCAGGATATCAATAATTCATTTTTAAGATGAGATCTTGGTTTGTGGTGGAGAGGTAGGAATGGGGAAAAAGGGATTTGTGAGTTAACACAAAGAAGAACTTTCATGAGCCCTAATGATTGATAGTAGGTTTCTGGTATTGTTTAATAAACTTAGTTCTAGGAGGTCTTCTAGGTCTTCAGCTTCAGGTGACCAGCTTCTCTAATGTCTTCAGGTGGTAGAGGCATAGATTTGAGTTACTGTGATGTTGAATGGTTCGCCTTGGAAACAAACCAAGATCATTCTGTCACTTTTGTGGTTGCACCCAAGTACTGCATTTTGAACTTTTGTTGATTATGAGGACTACTTCATTTCTTCTGTGGGATTCTTGCCCACAATAGTAGATGTCATGGTCATTTGAATTACATTCACCCATTCCCGTTCATTTTAGTTCACTGATTCTTAAGATGTCGATGTTTGTTCTTACCATCTCCTGCTTGACCACGTCCAATTTTCCTTAATTGATTGATCTAGCACTCCAGGTTTCTATGCAATACTGTTTTCGGTGTCATATCTTTTTGTTCTTTTATACAGTTCATGAGGTTCTCACTGCAAGTATACTGGAGTGATTTGCCATTCCTTCCTTCAATGGATCATATTTTGTGGGGAAAGACTAGAGATCGCTTCAGGAAATTGGAGATATCAAGGGAACATTTCACCCAAAGATGGGTACAATAAAGGACAGAAGCGGTGGAGACCTAGCAGACGTTGAAGAGACTAGGAAGAGATAGGAAAAAAAAAAAAAAACATGGAAGAACTGTACAGCAAAGATCTTAGTGAACTGGGTTAGTACAATGATGTGGTCATTCACCCAGAGCCAGACATTCTGGAGTGTGAAGTTAAGTGGGCCTTAGGAATGACTGATGTTTAATAAAGCTAATGGATGCAATGGAATTCCAATAGAACTATTCAAAACCTTAAAGGATAATGCCATCAAGGTGTTGCATTCAATATGTCAGCAAAGCTGGATGACCTAGCAGTGGCCACAGGACTGGAAATGGTCAGTCCTCATTTCAATCCCCAAGAAGAATAGTACTAAAGGATGTGCTAACCACTGGACAGTTGTACATATTTCCCAAGCTAGTAAGCTCATGCCTAAAATATTGCGTGCTAGGCTTCAGCATTATGTGAACCGAGAACTTCCAAATGTCCAAGCTCAGTTTAGAAAAGAAAAGGAACCAGAAATCAAATGGCCAGCATTTGCAGGATCATAGAGAAAGCAAGGGAGTTTCAGAAAAAAAAGTCTACCTCTGTTTCATCAACTATGCTAAAGCCTTTGACTACGTGATCATAACAAACTGTAGAAAGCTCTTAAAGAGATGGGAATACCAAACCTGTCTGTGGGTTGAGAAGCAAAAGTTGGAACCCTGTATAGAACAGCTGATTGATTCAAGATTGAGAAAGCAGTATGTTTTCAACAACACAGCTGTCTGTTGTCACTCTGTTTGTTTAACCTATACACTGAGCACATCATAAGAGATGCCAGGCTGGATGAGCTACAAGCTAGAATCAAGGTATACAGGAAAAACATCAACAACCTCAGGTATGCAAATACTGCCACTCTAATAGCAGAAAGTGAAGAGGAACTAAAGAGCCTCTTGATGAGAGTGAAGGAAGAGAGTGAAAGAGATGGCTTGAAGCTAGTATTAAAAAACCTAAGATCATGGCATCCAGTCCCATCACTTCATGGCAAATAGAAGGGGGAGAAGGCGGAAGTAGTGACAGATTTCCTCTTCTTGGGCTCTAAAATCACTCAGATGGTGACTGCAGCTATGAAATCAGAAGGTGATTGCTTCTTGGCAGGAAAGTTGTGACAAACCTCGACATGTGTTGAAAAACAGAGACATCACTTTCCCAACAAAGATCCGTATAGTCAAGGCTATGGTCTTCCCAATGGTCATGTACAGTTGTGACAGCTTAACTGTAAAAAAAAGTCAGAGTACCAGAGAATTGATACCTTCAAACTGTGGTGCTGGAGAACACTCCTGGAAGTCCCTTGGACACCAAGGAGATCAAACCAGTCAGTCTTAAGGGAAATCAACCCTCAGTATTTGTTGAAAGTACTGATGCTAAAGCTGAAGCTCCAGTATTCTGGTCATCTGACGTGAACAGTCAACTAATTGGAGAAGTCCCTGATACTGGGAAAGATTGAGAGCAGAAGAGAGTGTCAGAGAATGAAATGGCTGAATGGACATGAACCGAGGCAATGGACATGAATTTGAGCAAACTTCGGGAGATGGTGAGGGACAGGGAGGCCTAGTGTGCTGCAGTCCATGGGGTCTCAAAGAGTCAGACATGACTGAGCAACTGAAGAACAGCAACATTAAACTTAGGGATTCCCAGGTGGCTCAGCGATAAAGAATCCACCTGCCAATGCAGGAGATGCAAGAGATATGGGTTCAATCCCTGGATCAGGAAGATCCCCTGGAGAAGGAAATGGCAGTTCACTCCAGTATTCTTGCTGGGAAAATTCCATGGACAGGGGAGCCTAGAGAGCTACAGTCTATGGATTTGCAAAGAGTGGGACACAACTGAATGAGTACAACGCTTCCCTCATAGCTCATCACCAAGGAGATCAAACCAGTCAGTCTTAAGGGAAATCAACCCTCAGTATTTGTTGAAAGTACTGATGCTAAAGCTGAAGCTCCAGTATTCTGGTCATCTGACGTGAACAGTCAACTAATTGGAGAAGTCCCTGATACTGGGAAAGATTGAGAGCAGAAGAGAGTGTCAGAGAATGAAATGGCTGAATGGACATGAACCGAGGCAATGGACATGAATTTGAGCAAACTTCGGGAGATGGTGAGGGACAGGGAGGCCTAGTGTGCTGCAGTCCATGGGGTCTCAAAGAGTCAGACATGACTGAGCAACTGAAGAACAGCAACATTAAACTTAGGGATTCCCAGGTGGCTCAGCGATAAAGAATCCACCTGCCAATGCAGGAGATGCAAGAGATATGGGTTCAATCCCTGGATCAGGAAGATCCCCTGGAGGAGGAAATGGCAGTTCACTCCAGTATTCTTGCTGGGAAAATTCCATGGACAGGGGAGCCTAGAGAGCTACAGTCTATGGATTTGCAAAGAGTGGGACACAACTGAATGAGTACAACGCTTCCCTCATAGCTCAGCTGGTAAAGAATCTGCCTGCAATGCAGGAGACCTGGGTTAGATTCCTGGGTCCGGAAAACCCCCTGGAGAAGGAAATGGCAATCCACTCCAGTATTCTTGCCTGGAAAATCCCATGGACAGAGGAGCCTGGCGGGCTACAGTCCATGGGATCGCAAGAGTGGGACACGACTTAGCGACTAAACCACAGTGTAACTTCCCTTTTGTGTGACTGATAGTTCTATTTCAAAATGTGTTGGCATCCATTAACTTGGGATATTTTCTACATTGGGGCAGAGTTAAGCAGGCAAACCGCTGCTGCTAAATCGCTTCAGTCATGTCCGACTCTGAGCGACGCCATAGACGGCAGCCCACCAGGCTCCCCCATCCTGGGATTCTCCAGGCAAGAACACTGGAGTGGGTTGCCATTTCCTTCTCCAATGCATGAAAGTGAAAAGTGAAAATGAAGTCGCTCAGTCGTGCCCGACTCTTAGCGACCCGATGGACTGCAGCCTACCAGACTCCTCCGTCCGTGGAATTTTCCAGGCAAGAGTACTGGAGTGGAGTGCCATTGCCTTCTCCAAGCAGGCAAACTAGTTAAAGTAAATCCAGAGATAGACACATCTATCACTAAGTATACCTGTTTTGCGTATGTATTGCTTTGCCTGCATAGGTCAGGTCTGAGGTAGGTATTTTCCCTGATTTATCTCAGTTTCTAATTCCCTGTTGTCAAACTTTCTGCCACTTTAAGTCCCATTCTCTACTCCTACCCCTTCATTATATCTGTTGCCCCTAGAAGCTCCAGTCGTTACATCAGAGATCCCCACCCAAGCTCACTTTTATAAACTCCAGAAGTTTTAATCATGCTGTCGCCCATGACATCATTTTCTTCTATCCAATGGCACCCTCCCTTCAGTACACCATCCTCTACTTTTCAGCATGAAAGTCAAGCACTCTGGTACACTACCAGAGAGGTGATGTGTACACAGGTTAAAACCCTGCTTTTCTTTCGTAATAAGGCAATGTTTGACCTTAAAGGAGAAACTGTTCTACTTCTCTTGCCAGTTAATGAGAAATATAGGCCATCACTGATTGGACCGATTTCAGAGGAGATTTCACAATGGATAAATTAGCTAATTTGGGGCTGAAGATCATTGCTACCATCTCCTTGTAAATTATGTTTGATGATATTCCCTAGGGAAAGACTGATTTATAAATAGTTACTTTTCCAAAATAACTTGGTCTCCTTGAGCAAAACAGGAAAGAAATATACAAATATAAATATGAATGTAAAAATTCTCATTCCGGGGGTGAAGGGAATGTCAAGAAATCTGAAAATGATTCTTGAAAGAATAATTATTTTTTATTTCTTTGCAGAAGTTGTTTGGTACCAAAGGTTTCTTTTTAGAAGAAAGTATAGGGAAGTCACCTTCTATCAAAATCTGCAACAATAAAATATTATGGGTGATATGTAGTGAATTTCTGTCCTTATGGGCGGGATTCAACAAGAAAAACATGAATATGGTATGTATAAAGATTCTAGGGCCATCTGATGCTCTTAGAAATTCCAGCTTTCCTTTGGTTTTTTGTTTGTTTGTTTGTTTTTTATTTTATTCATTTATTTTTGGCTGTGCTGGGTCTTTGTTGCTGTGCAGGCTTTCTCTGGTTGCAGGGAGTGGGGGCCACTCTCTAGTTGAGGTGCAGCGGCTTCTCATTGCAGTGGCTTCTCTTGTTCTGGAGAACAGGTTCCAAGCACACTTGCTTTAGTAGTGTGGTTCCTGGGCTCTAGAGCACAGGCTCAGTAGTTGTGGCCTATGGGCTTAGTTGCTCCACAACATGTGGAATCTTCCCAGATCAGGGATCCAACCTGTGTCTCCTGCATTGGCAAGTGGATTCTTTACCACTTAGCCACCAGGGAAGTTCCCTTTGTTTCATTTTGATGTATCTATCATATTACATAAACTAATGCGGTACTCTGAACTCATTTTAAAGGCAGAGATTTTCTCTGCATAGAAGATTAGATATTCAGTGCTAAGACCGAAGAAGAGAATAGGCAGCTTCATCCTTTCATCTCTGGTCAAATTTAATATAATAGTTGTGCAACAATAGGTAGCAGTTTCACATGTTTGCAATTAGCCACCACTTACTATAGTCACCTTGATTTTATAATATAATGCATTAAAAAAGAAAAGAAAAGAAAGAGACTTTAGACTTATTCTTTGTGCCCTTTCTTGTTGGGTCACTTTAGCCTCAAATGCACCACTTGAAACACATAAGACAGCATGGAATGGAATGGAATGGACTCTGCCTTGCCATTCTACTGTAATTTTTGTTTATTCATTCTTAGCATAATTGTTCTCTGCTCCTTAAAGGCACAGTTTTTTCATTGGGTGATAATTGCTTTAATATGTTTGTTTTGTTTTATCTTCAGAGCCGACTGGATGTGTATATGTCCCATGCTCCCACTGGATCATCAATACAGAACATCCTGCATATAAAACAGGTAGTGTCTTTGTCATGGAAAAAATTCCCCTTATTTTCTTTATATTTGAAATGACAGAGTTAGCATATCTGTTCCAAGAAGCTTAGCAGCTAGCTTCCATTTTACCTTTTTCTCCATCTTTATAGTTGCATTTCCCTGGATTTTAAGAGAAAGAACAAGGTATGTGCAGACCAAGTCGGTCACATAAATGAATCCCACTTTAAATATGAGCTTGTAAAGTAGGCTCTGAGCTGAAACTGAACATAAACTGGGAGAACCTCAGAAAAACTGAGCCTTCCCAGAGAGAGAAATACCTGACGTTTGATTTCCCACAGTGAGTCTTGGGTTCTCACTAGCTTTTCCTTCAAACCAAGGAATTCATTGCCTCCCTTTCTCGTGATCTTGTTTTGCACACTGGTAAAATTTACTTATATCCTCTGGTGATGCAGAAGCCTTATTTTCTTCCCAGCATACAGTATACTTTTCTAAGATTTGCTATTAACAATCATAATTCTTATTCTGAATACTACTTTTCTATAAAACATTTCATTCCAGCTTTACCATTCTGAAGAATTCAGAGCTTATGACTGGGGGAGTGAAGCTGAAAACATGCATCACTACAATCAGGTGAGTTACTCAGAGCAACTCTAGAAGGTTGGCTTTGGAAAATTATAATGATACATTATTTGACAGTAAAAAGAATTCTAGCTGGCACTTGGTCACATTCACATTGGCAGACATTTTTCAAAGTGTATTTTAAATATTTATTTATTTCAAAAAATCTAAAAATAAAAGAAGTATATACTAAGGAAGTTAAATCATTTATAATCCCTCCATCCAGAGATAACTAGATGATGAATATTTTATTACATTTCTTCCAATCTCAACATCACTACTTTTCCACAACTTTCAATAATGTTTTTTACTTATAGTCATAGCAAAACATAACTAATGTTGCAAGAGAGATTTTTAATATACTTTAATAGTTGCATAATTTAAATTGTGTGATAAAAATGTATATAGTAAATGAATACATACTTCTTGATACCAACAAAAAAATAAAACTGCACATAGAAGTTAAGAGAATTATCCACCTGTGAAGAGTTGAGTCTTAAGGCATCTTTTTCCCTCTAACTTTACATACTAAAATTTATATATTCATTTAGCCATCCTATGCTTTTAATCAACATTGTTGCCACCTTCCTTTTTTTCTAAATCAGCAGCTGGGCTTCTCAGTATGAATTAAAAACGTTAGTTTAAAATTTTCCCAAACTGGCATACCTAAAGCTATCAGTGCAAACATAAGTCAATTAAATTGCTTCTGGACATCAAATGAGTCAGTCAGACCAGTTAATTTCTCAATTGTTGTTTAGTCGATAAGCCATGTCCAGCTATTTTGTAATGCTGTGGACATAAGCCTGCGGGGCTCCTCTGCCCATGGAATTTCCCAGCAAGATCTTCTGAGGTCTTTTCCCCCCAGGGATGGAACCCGTGTCTCCTGCATTGTCAGGCAGATTCTTCACTGCTGAGCCACCAGGGAAGCCTTCAATTTCTCAGTGACAGATTGAATTGTTAGGGAAATGAATCCACTAGCTTCTAAGACAATGAGAGTGGTGTATAATTATTATTTTTTATTTTTAATTAGCATGATTAAGATGTGACTTACATACAGAATAAGTCACTGATTTTACATGTTCAACTTAGTGTTTCAACAAATATATCCATTCATGTAACCACATCACAAGCAAGATATTGAACATTTTTGTTACCCACAAAAGATTTCTCTTGTTCCTCAGACAAGGAAATTTACAGATGCATATATTTGCAAATGCTTAGAAAAAGGCCAAAAAATAAATAGCACATGTTAAAGTGAAACTCTCAAGAAAAGGAAGAAAAGAAAGGTGAAGTGGATGCATACAAAGGAGTAAGAGGAGACTGTTATTTTGGATTTCACACACTTTTGTTCTCTTTCTTTGGATTTCACACACTTTTGTTCTCTTTCTTTGGATTTCACACACTTTTGTTCTCTTTCATTGTTTTTCATGAACATGTTATATTTATATATTTTTATATTTACAAGAAAATAAGACCAAAAAGTCACATACACATAAAACCATTATTATCAAGTTCTCTTTTTTCAGCTTTATTGAGGTAAAACTGACCCAAAAGATTTAAGATTGAAGTGTATGATGTGATGACAAATCTTGAGAGTGTAAATGTTCTCAGAATTTACAGTAAGCTAGCTGGTCCTACCCTACTCCAGGCCAATTCTATTTTATTTGCTTGTAATTTTATATCATTGGAATTCAATTTTATTCCATTCTCAACAGTGTGTCCTCTTTATTGTTTTTCATGAACATGTTTATTTATATATTTTTATATTTACAAGAAAATAAGACCAAATAGTCACATACACATAAAGCCATTATTATCAAGTTCTCTTTTTTCAGCTTTATTGAGGTAAAACTGACCCAAAAGATTTAAGATTGAAGTGTATGATGTGATGACAAATCTTGAGAGTGTAAATGTTCTCAGAATTTACAGTAAGCTAGCTGGTCCTACCCTACTCCAGGCCAATTCTATTTTATTTGCTTGTAATTTTATATCATTGGAATTCAATTTTATTCCATTCTCAACAGTGTGTCCTCTTCATAAGTTCCCAACACAACCTCTATGCCCATTCTATGTTTTCTTGAGAATAAAAAGATTAACTTATATAAGGTTTATGAGGGTAGGAATTTCCTTCTGTTTTGTTCACCAGTATTATCCCAGCTGGTAGAGTAGCTAGCACTTACTAGTCCCTTGATAATCATTTGTTGTATGAATGAAATTTCTTAACTTCCCTCTACTCTACCTTAAAATCTCTGTCTGTTTAATTCTGTCTTTCCTTTCACTCTCAGAATATGATGGTTCTCTTATCCAAGTTATCCTGTCTTGATTCCTCGACCCCATCTCTTCTCATCTATTCTTACTGCCTTCTCTTACTATCTTAGATGAACCCTTGTTTCGTACAAAAAAAAAAAAACAACAAAACAAAACAGAAACCCTTCCCTCAAGGCTTCAATTCTGTCAGTCCATGCTTCCATCATTCTGTTTTTATCAACATTTTTTAATATCTAAAAATTTTAAGTATCTCTACTTCTCTACTCACTCCTAAACACTGGAAAAGGTAGTTTGAGTCCTCATCTTTTTATTATAGCTGTTCTATTTAAGGTACCTTCCCTGGTGGCTCAGACTATAAAGAGTCTGCCTGCAATGTGGGATACCTGGGTTCGACCCCTGGGTGGGGAAGGTCCCCTGGAGAAGGAAATGGCAACTCACTCCAGTATTCTTGTCTGTAAAATCCCATGGACAGAGGGGCCTGGCAGGCCCCAGTCCAGGGGATTATTTGTGGCTTTTAACTGCCAAACATAATTGCCTGTTCTCACTTGTATTATCAGTTACCATCAACTCCTTGCAACTTACCACCCAGACTTGGATTTCCATAATGTAACATTCTGATTTTTTTCCCTCCCTTTTTGATTGCTCTCTTTATCCTCTCACTAGCTACTCTCAAACCCTCACCACTCTCAATTATCAGAATTCTCCACAGTTCTTCCCATATCTCTCCCCTTTGTGTTTGAATAATTTAGCCATCTCTACAGCTTCCACCTTGCTGGTGCTTCAGTGGCAAAGAATAGGACTGCCCATTCCAGAGACGTGGATTTGATCCCTGGGTCAGGAAGATCTCCAGAGAAGGAAATGGCAACCCACTCCAGTAATGGGAAATCTCATGGACAGAGGAGCCTGATGGGCTATAGTCCATGTCGTCACAGAATCAGACATGACTTAGCGACTAAACCACAGCTTCAGTTATCCTGCTCTGAGGATAATCCAAACTGCCTGCCTAGATTTTTTTCAGGACCCATTCCCAACAAATTTCTTCTTTAAGTCATCCCACAAACTAGGCAGAGCTATAAGAGATGACCCTGCCTTGTCTCTAAAACTTCTGAAGGATACCCAACTGCCTTGACCTGACATTTAGACCCTGACTGTCTCTAGTCTCATATCCTACTGTATCCCCTTACATAGTTTTTTTTCTGGGTGCACTGGGCAGCTTGCCATTCCTGACCATGGCACACATGCTCTATCAGCCTGCTGGAAAGTGCTCACACCTTCATCCTTATCTTTAAAATACAACCATTCCTCAAGTGAAAATGACAGTGTTAGTTGCTTGGTTGTGTCCAACTCTTTGCAACCCCTTGGATGGTAGCCCACTAGTCTCCCCTGTCCATGGGATTCTCCAGGCAAGAATACTGGAGTGGGTAGCCAGACTCTTCTCCAGGGTATCTTCCTGACCCATGAATCAAATCCAGATCTCCTGCATTGCAAGCAGACTTTTTACCATCTGAACCACCAGGGAAGCCCTTCAAATGACTGCTCTTTACATGAAACCTCAGTTGAAAATAATTTCTTGTCTCCACTTCCATCATATCTGGGGAATGTTTTATAGCATTTAACATACTCTCCTTTGTATACAAACATTTATTTGGCCATTTTGCCTTGTTCCTTCACACTCCTTGTATATAGGGACCATTGTATGCTGTCTTCCTATGGTCATCGTAAATACTCACCTAGTCGTCTCTCTGCTTATTTGAAGTCAGTCGTTGCTCTGAGGAGCTTCCTCTCATGAATGTCCTTTTTCTCTCTTCCGTAGAGTCGTCCTCCACTATATGACCTGACTGCCATGAGAGTACCTACTGCTATTTGGGCTGGTGGAAAGGATATTCTTATCACACCCCGAGATGTGGCCAGGATACTCCCCCAAATCAGGAATCTCCGTTACTTCAAACTATTGCCAGATTGGAACCACTTTGATTTCATCTGGGGCCTTGATGCTGCTCAACGAGTATACAGCAAAATCATAGATTTGATGAAGTCATATCCCTAACTGCAGTATACCTACTTTGCAGATAGGAGTTGCTTCCAAGCCCATAAGAGGCTTTGGGGAAATACTAGTCTACTTAAGTAGCAGTGAGATGTACACTGGCATCCTTCACCTTGTTGTTTTGCTGAGGTGTTCTCTTATCATGGCATCCCAGCTAGGAATTATTATTCAACTCTGTTGCTCTTTCTCAAGCAAATATCCACATCTGAACTCTCAGAATCTCTTCCTTTCAGTCAGAGCCAAGTCCATGCTTTTCTCCAAGAAGCCCTAGTAAACTCTTCTCTGCTAACTGTACACTTCAGGGAAGAATTAAAAGAGGCCTTTGTCTTTCTTATTTCAAATATATATAGTGGCTTCATGCAAATAATACCTATTCCCCATCCCATCTTTTCAAAGGATTGAATGCAAGCGTAGGAGTGCTGGCCTAGAAAAATCTTGTCAGGGGGTCATTTGGGAAAATATTTCAGATGGCTGTAATCTGTGGCTTTCTCAAAATCACAGGTAGAGCAATAGTCAAATGGTCATCTAGTAGACAAGCCAAGAAATAAGTCTGATCCACATCAAGCTTGAAAAGAATAGCAGAATGGAAAACTAACCAAATCAAACTATTCCAGGAGTTTTACTGTTACAAGCTGGGGGATTGAGGGGGGAAGGGGGGGCTGCGTGGGGTTGCGGAGACAAGATTGAAGATAACTAGGACAAACTGAATTTTTAGTTGTTAAAAGTATTCACTGTAGACTACTGTCTTTAAAACAAGGTTAAACTGAATAAAGCTTTTTGAAAATAGTGTACTAGAACTCATAGACAGTCGTCTTAAGTGATAGCATTTGAGAGCTCATTCTTTCTTGTTTTGCTTTAAAGATAAACTAAACGGATCAACCATTATGCCTTCATTATCAAAGCAGAATTTATACTATTGCATTAATACCCTTTAACATTTAAAGCAGCTTTCTGAAAGCCTAACTGAGGACCAGAAGACAGGCACTAGAAATTCTAAAGTCATGCTTTATTTCAGTCTCTAACTGATGCAAGACACTGAGTCTAGGGCTCAGTACAGAGTTCCAAAAGTAGCATGAAGCTTTAGTGTCAGCTCTATATTCCTGAATGAACTCATTCAGGAGTGAATTCCAGGTGCAAACCTGGAAAAGACCTTTCCTTCCATGAAGATGTAATTAATGGAAAACTGTCTATGAGCCTCAAAGAATCATAAATGTAATAAATAATGCACATACATATTTTCAACAGTTTAACTTAAAACAGATAAGTGTAGTAGTTCACAAATATTTGCATGCAGGGTCAACGTCTTTGTATGCTGAATATCATATAATCATTCTCCAATAAATAATCTATAATTGATCATTTTTAGTTTTAATGTCTTTAAAAGGGATGACAATTTTTTAAAATTTGGGAAGCAAGTTTAAATGGAAATTATTTTATATCTTTATAGTATTTATTTACCAAGATTGAACTAATTTTATCACAGTTTTTAGTGACTTTTATTGAGCTCATTCAAAGATTACATGGTAGTTTTCATACAAGCAATACGTTCTATTTTGTGTACATGCATACTAAGTTGCTTTGGTCATGTTTGACTCTTTGCAACCTTACGGACCATAGCCTACCAGGCTCCTCTATCCATGGGGATTCTCTGGGAAATAATACTGGAGTGGGTTGCCATGCCCTCCTCCAGGGGATCTTCCCAACCCAGGAATTGAATCTGTGTCTCTTACATCTCCTGCATTGACAGACAGGTTCTTTACCATTACTGCTTCCTGGGAAGCCCACATCCTATTTTAGTCACATTTAATTAAATTAATCAAAACTCATTGATAACTATGAGTTATCAATAACTTAACTGATAGAACAAATAGATAAGACTGAGAACAGATATCTACTCTTAGTAAGCACATGACTCAACTGGAAGGAGTGGAAGGATGTGACTGTAATAGATTAGCCTACTAGTTATGAATATTTAAGAGGCAACGGGCATCAGTTAATATGTTTACATGGAGAAAAAAGGGCATTGGTTAATACAGGAATCTGGTTAAGTGAGGGTCAATTAAGAGAGCTTCAACAGGATTTGTCCTATTCAGCTACTGCAACAACAGTCCTGTGCAATAAACAACTCAGTAGCTTACAACAGCAAACATTTATTTTTTTATGCTCACAAGTCCACAGTTTGGCTGGTGTGGCTCCATTTTACACAGCTTGGCTTAAAGCTGTAAGTTGGGTCCTGGTCTGCTTCATACCTTCTCTTCATTCTGGAACTAGCAGCCCTCAGGATTATGTTCTTCATGTGACAGATCCCAAGAACACGAGAGGGTGAACAAGATCACGCTAGAATATTTGAACCTCTGCTGGTTCACATGCCTTCAGCTAATTCAGATCCATACATAGGCACAAAATCTGAAAGATAAAAATAGCAAATAAAAAGTAAGTTTTCCTCTTTCTCCCAACTCCTTATCATACACTCTTTACTTCAAAGACACCTAACTCTTACCAATATTTTTGTGTCTTTCTACAGACTATACTATGTTTATTCAAATGAATCCACAGATACCCAGTTTTTTCTCCTTTTGGTACCATATTGTACAGTCTTTACCATGTCTTGCTTTGATCACTTACTATCTCTTGGAAATCATTCTCCATCAGTTCACAGAGAACATTATTAAAGGTTACATGGAAATTCATCATTAACAGAGATTATGATGAATTAGGATTTTTTGTAATTACACACAGTATTGTAGAAAATATTGTAAAAATATCAGTTCAAACTTTATACAAATATTATTTGTACCTACAAGATAAATTATCTTTGAACCAGAATTATTGGTTCAAAGAGAATACAGAATTATAATTTGAGTTAATTCCTTGCCTCTGGTGGCTCAGCAGTACAGAATCCACCTCCCAGTGCCGGAGCTGCAGGTTTGATCCCTGGGTCAGGAAGATCTCCTGCAGAAATAAATGGCAACCCACTCCAGTACTTTCACCTGGGAAATCCCATGGACAGAGGAACCTGGCAGGCTACTGTTCATGGGATCACAAAGAGTCAGACACAACTTAGCAACTAAACAACAACAACTCAACCAAAGCTGAATTTTATGCTGACACCATCACTAACATGTATAGGGACCTAAGGGGAAATGTCAGTTCTCTAAAAGCTTCCACTGACTTAACTACACAATTCTCTGCCCATGATTGCAAAACATTGATGTGATTCCCATTACATTTTAGAGTTCTGTGTGATTTAAGTGCTTTGGGGTAGAATGCAAACAGTTTGTTGGTATTCTTGATAGGCTGCTGCTGCTGCTGCTGCT
>SJYC01079654.1:0-12746 GCA_006408675.1 Madoqua kirkii | reverse complement strand
CCTATACGTCAGAGAAAGCTCAGAGATTTGGTGACTGCTGTTGTTTTTGCCTGTCAAGGAGCTTATAGTTTCTCAAGAGAGTTAGAACACACATAATTCAGTTCAGTTCAGTTCAGTCACTTAGTCATGTCCATTATCACACATAATTACTTAGCTACAAAACGACAAAACAATTACTGAAATGTCTTGATAGAAGTAAAATAAGCATTTTATTCATTCTAGGATATTCAATATCTATGTTGACATATTTCTTTTTTGCAGGCTTTATTGCATTTTCCACCATGCCAGAGCTGGCTCAGAAAATTAAAATGTATTTTGCTTTAGCACCCATAGCTACTATTAAATATGCAAAAAGCCCTGGGACCAAATTTTTGCTGCTGCCAGATATGATGATCAAGGTATGTGACTCCTCAGAAAATTCCTTGCCTATGCACAAGAGTTTTCCAGCCCATTGGCTAGGAAATACACTTTTACATTAGAGATACTTCTTTTTTACTATAATGACTATTTCATTTCATGTTTTTACAGGGATTGTTTGGCAAAAGAGAATTTCTGTACCAGACCCGATTTCTTAGACAGTTTGTTATTTACCTTTGCAGCCAGGTGATTATGGATCAGATTTGTAGCAACATCATGTTACTCTTGGGAGGATTTAATACAAAGAATATGAATATGGTAAGTGGCGGCCTAGTCAATTTTCTGTGTCCCAGAACAAAGCAAACAGTTATTAGTCTCCCTCCTTGAGGGTGAGCTAATGCCAGGGAAGATTTAGGGAAGTGATGCTCCAAGAAACTAAATTTTCTTCAAATCATAATACTACGCAAAAAAATACTTCAACATGGGCTGAGTCAAGTTTAACATAACAGCATGCTGCTAAGTCACTTCAGTTATGTCCGACTCTGTGCGACCCCATAGACAGCAGCCCATCAAGCTCCCCCGTCCCTGGGATTGTCCAGGCAAGAACTCTGGAGTGGGTTGCCATTTTCTTCTCCAATGCATGAACGTGAAAAGTGAAAAGTTGCTCAGTCATGTCCAACTCTTAGCAACCCCATGGACTGCAGCCTACCAGGCTCCTCCATCCATGGGATTTTCCAGGCAAGAGTACTGGAGTGGGGTGCCATTGCCACACATTAACTCCATAGATTCAAGATGGAAGAGGTCTGAAAGCAGCTTTACTACAGTGAATTAACATCTGCAGAAATATGTGATTAGAACCCATATGTCAAAGAGAAAACTGCTGTGCACCGTCCATGTCTTCTTTTTACTCAGACCTTTCCAGTTGGTAGTTTAAGTCCTGTGATAGTCTGTCTGGGAGTTTCAGTTTGGCTAAGATAGCTTCCCAGCGCTTCCCAGGTGGCGTTAGTGGCAAAGAACTTGCCGGCCAATGCCGGAGATGTAAGAGACACAGGTTTGGTCCCTAGGTTGGGAAGATCCCCTGGAGGAGGGCATGGCAACCCACTCCAGTATTCATGCTTGGAGAATCCCATAAACAGAGAAGCCTGGCAGTTTATGGCCTATAGGATTGCAGAGTCAGACATAACTGAAGCAACTTAGCACACACAAGGCATAGCTACCATTTGGCAAGTATGACAGTGAGTTCCCCAGGAAGCATACTCTGAGATGGAGATTTGTGTGCAGAATGATTCAGACTATGGCCTTGGGATAACACATAGGAAAGGGAAGGCAACAGGACTTGGTAGATCAAAAAAGTCCAGCTGAGATGTAGCCTTAGTGGGAACCTCAGTTGACCCTCTAGGGATCTGTAAAGATGGGATGATCCTTCAGAATTGTCCCAAGTTAGCATGAGAGGGCTGGGTCTTTATAACCCCCACATCAAATAGTCATTTAATGCAGACAGCACCAGTCATGGGGAGATGGGCAGTACAGCTCTCTGCAGAGGAGACAGTTCCTCAAGGACACCAGACAGTGGAGGGCTATCTGTCAAATGCTGGAGGAACATGTTTTTAATTCCTAAAGATTTTTTTGCCTCTTTTTTAATCAAAAATATGAAGAACAGCTATCATTTGATAATCATTTTATTGTATGCCAGGCTATTATTCCTTGTAACAACCCTATGAGACAGGTATTATCAATATTCCCACATTACAGATTAATAACCTGACATTTAGTGGATTAAGCTATGCTCTCAATGTCTCCTGAAAATTAAACAGCAGAAGTGAGATTTGAATGCAGTCTCAGTTTTTGCGTCTTTACCCTTAATTACTTTAGGAAAGCTTTTTAAAAAATAAAGTCAGATGTCTAATGAGAAGCTTTTCTCAGATGAAAAATGTAGGTGCTTGGGATAGGTTTAGGGGCATCTTTTAATTATCTGCATGTGTGTTTTCTATTTCATGGGTAAATGCTGAGACTTTAATGATGTTCCCATATCTGAGTTTGACACCCTGAAGATTTGATCTTAACAAGGTGCAAATTTGTGAGTTTTTCCATTCATGTCCCACAAACAACTCATGCTTTGTTACAGAGCCGAGCAAATGTGTACGTAGCTCATACTCCTTCAGGAACATCTGTGCAAAATATCCTGCACTGGAGCCAGGTAAGGATGCTGAATTTGTAGTCTTTGTTTAAGGTGTTTGTGCAGTTTGTCTGGAAAAGTTAACGCTCTTCAGACAGCCCAGGAGTTGTTTCACCTTTATTCCAAGATGACACGTGATTCTGTCAACACTATTTCAACTGTGAGTTTGATCTAGAACACTGAAACTTTTCAAGATATGGGAGGAAAGGATTGGCCCTAGGACATCTTTAGTAGACTTCTGAAAATGTGAATTCAGACGGTTCAGGTGAGACCTTTTCAGTCCTTAGCCTCCTCAAAGATGAGACTGGAGATGGGCTTTTCCAGCAAGATGGCATGGTCAAGTAGAAAAAAAATGCAAACGCAGGTCTAATTCCCCAAAGAGGTTTCCAGGGAAGTCCTTTGTACTGCGGATTTCACCTGTAGCCGAGGAAGGAATGTCCTGATTAACAGTCCCAGGAACTCTCTCTAGGCACAGTGTGGTGAGTTTATTCGGCATTGGTTCAAGGAACAATGTGACTGTTAATTATTCTTTCACATGTGAAGAAGCAACAAAACTAATATTGCTCATTAGAGATGATACTATAGAGTGACCCCAGTTGGCTGTGGGAATAAAAATGCACAAAGGACAGAGAGTTAGAATTTCATCAACCTTAAATTCTCACCTATTAAAAATACCCCTGGAGAAGGGAATGGCCACCCACTCCAGTACTCTTGCCTGGAGAATTCCATAGAAGAGGAGCCTAGTGGACTCTAAAGTCCATGGGGCTGCAAAAGGACATGACTGAGCGACTAACGTATATACATATATACTAAAAATAATACTTTGTTTTTTAAAAATGAGAGACTTTTAACTCAGCAAAAAGTTGTAATAGTGATGATGAGATTAATAAATCATAAATATTGGTACTGTCCATTTTTCTATTTAGAACCTAGTCAAATTGTTCTTCAAAGGTCATTGTTATATTTTAGTAGATGTGTGTGAGAGCGAGAGAGAGAGAGAGAGGAGTGGGGAGAGGAATTTTATCATCAGAATGAAAGACTTCTAAACTGAATTAAGTGTTGGTCATCTTCTTCCAGAGTCACTACATCGCACAACTGTAGGGGGTGCTCTCCCACTGTAGGTTTCTGCAGGATGTCCACCTACATAGACTATGATGGGAATACACTTTCCGGGGTTGTGTAATATGGTGGTCAAGTGCTACAGCACAGTTTTCTTCCTGAAGGACCTTATTCTTGTCTTTACAGTCTCCTGAAGGTTATCCTGAAGTTGAATGGAAAGCAGCTTCAGGCTTTGTTCTCTGCTCCCCTCATACCTGCAGACTTGGCAGCATGTTTTCACCCCTCCTCCAACCTTTATCCCTTCACACACTTGAATGCCATCTACATTTTTGTTTCCTTTTAGGCAATGAATTCTGGGGAACTCCGGGCATTTGACTGGGGCAGTGAGACCAAAAATCTGGAAAAAGGAAATCAGGTAAGAAAATCAAATACCATCTGCTGAAAATATATCCTTTTGAAATACATGACAGAAAAGTGGGTGGCCATCTCCTTCTCCAAAGCATGAAAGTGAAAAGTGAAAGGGAAGTCGTTCAGTCGTGTCCGACTCTTCATGACCCCATGGACTGCAGCCTACCAGGCTCCTCTGTCCATGGGATTTTCCAGGCAAGAGTACTGGAGTGGGATGCCATTGCCTTCTCCGGAATAGAATACTACTCAGCCATTAAAAAAAGAATGAAATAATGCCATTTTCAGCAATATGGATGGACCCAGAGATTATCATACTAAGTGAAGTATGTCAGAAAAAGAAAGAAAAATACCATATGTCGTCACTTATATGTGGCATCTAAAACATGACACAAATGAACTTATCTACAAAACGAACCTACAGACAAAGAGAACATACTTGTGGTTGCCAGGGTAGAGGGGTTAGGAGAGGGACTGACCTGAAGTTTGGGATTAGTGAACGCAAACTATTATATACAGGATAAACAACAGCGTCCTACTGTATAGCACAGAGGACTCTATTCAACATCTGGTGAATATAACTGAAAAGAAAATGAAAAAGAGTATATATCTGAGCCATTTTACTGTACAGCAGAAATTAACTCAACATTTCAGTCAACTATGTACATAGCATAAAATTAATTCTTAAAAAAGAATTCAAGTAGAAAGTAATTAGTTCTGGTTCAACTTCATTTAAGAATGAAAAAGTTTAAAGCTTTGACAAGAGACTTTTAGAAGTTAAAAAAAACTGTTATAATGCTTAGGAGAACTTTTCTGGTGATGCTGCCTCTGTGAACAAGAGACTGGGCCTCTTAGGAGCAAGACTGGGTAGACAGTGAAGGGAAGGGTATAGTCTGGTGGCTGCTAGAAACATCTTTCAAGATTTAAAAACAACAATGACAACAGAAAAAAAAAATGACGATGGCAGGAGTGAGGTTGGTTCATGGTACAATAAAAAGAGTACTAATAACAAGTGAGAATTACTGCGTTGGTTGTGCCTCTGCCCTACAAAGTTGTGTAATGATGGCTAGACTGCTTTGATTCTTCAGGCCTCAATCTGTTTTTCTTTAAAATGAAAATTATTGGATGAAGTAACTTTTAAGAATTCTCCCTGGCTACACTTTTAAGGAATCTGTAATCAGCAAGTGAAAAATATAAAAAAAATATTACCCAAGAAAATGTGTGTGTGATCAATGTGATGGACTAAAATTTAAAGTAAAAGTAATGGGCATCAAACTTTTCTGAGCATAAAATCTTCACTGAAGTTTATTGGTTAGCTTGTATATGAATGTAAACAGATATTGACCATGCAAACATAAAGCTGGAGAGAGCAGAATACACACATAGGTGAATCTCTGAGAGTCTCACATCATACTTACCATCCACTTTCCTGTTACAGTCAAGATATAAAAGTCTAGGAAACTGGAGAGGACACTGCAGTGCCACTGAAGAACAAACTCTCAGTCACGAATATCAGCTATATATTTTTAGATCCTTCTTGCTTCCTAAAATATATCTTTAGAGAAAGCATGCCAGTTCCAAGGTAGATTTAATTAATCAATATTTAAGGTCATGCATTAGAAAGTGAAGCATGCAAAACAGGTGACAGAAAATGTCATGGGAAGAAAAACACCACACCAGAAGGTATTATTACACAAAAGATATCACAGAAGCACACAGCCTTAGAGCCAGTCCTGATGGTCAGGTCAATCTTTTCACCTGTTAGATGAGACAAACATATTATAGGTTCCATAGACTATTGCAACCTTTCACATCTAGTTACTCTTTAAAAGTGGATCTGACCTCAAATGTGGATGAAGACCATATACATATGTTTTATTATAACTCACAGTATCAGATGCTGTACCTTCAAATTCTTAAAAGCCACAAAGAGAAATAAAGACTCCCAGGATTGGAGTCCTGGGTCCAGGGTGGATTTTCTGAGAAGTGGGCGTGGACCTTTCTGTCGAGAGTTCTCGGTGTTTATTAACATCAAGGGCTCTCAGCCAGCCAAACTGATCTGGTAGTTCTGTTTGAATAAGAGAAGATCTCAAGAACTAGGAATCCTAGATATCCTTTCTCTGGGTGATGGGCGACTAGAGCAGGGATCTAATTCTCACCACTTCTGGGTTCAAACTCCCTAAGTTTCAGCGCCATTGGCTTCCCCATGTTTCTGGAGACACAGGACAGAAAACCCCTGTGAACAGCGAAGTCCTTCTAGGTAGGTTCCATTCTCTTGCCTTTCTCTCTAGAATCTCTTCAATCTGACCTCATGAAATGTTGTGAAATTATCTTTGTAAAAAACAGGAGTATGATCTTTTAAAGGCAATTTATATATTAAATATTTACCAATAGGAAGGGAAAGAATTGAAAATGCAGTGCCAAAGGTGCTAGGCAATTGAGATGTTTTCTCATTTAACTTGGTAAAATGTTCCAGGCATCATCCACGTTTTGCAGATGAAGAAACTGAGGTTAAGTGAGGTTAAGCAGGAGCTAGAGTGGAAACTCTTGCAGTTTTGAATGGCTCCAGTGCCCATGCACCTTTCATCACAACACAGAGCACACTTACTGTGTTTATTAGAAAAGCAGATGATGAGTTTGGAAGTCCAAATGTTGTACAGTTAAAAACAATTTCTTTTCTCTAGCCAACTCCTGCAGGTACAGAGTTAGAGACATGGCAGTTCCTACAGCAATGTGGACTGGGGGTCAGGACTGGCTTTCAAGTCCGGATGATGTGAGAACACTGCTCTCCGAGGTGACCAACCTCATCTACCACAAGAACATTCCTGAATGGGCTCACGTGGATTTCATCTGGGGTCTGGATGCTCCTCACCGAATGTACAATGAAATCATACATCTGATGAAACAGGAAGAAGTTCCCTTTCCTGGGGAACTATCAGTGTAAACTTGTGAAGCATCTGCTACTAACTAGTCTTCGGAAAAACCTCATGATAGGGCCAAGAATGAAAGATGGTAAAGATTTTCAGCATTGGAAACCCACCATATCAGTAAAAAGGGAGGGGAGAGATTAGGGTTAAACTGTATTCATTCCTTCAGATTTTCTGCATTTGAGGCTAAAGCTGACATTTAATTTTTTCAGTTAATTGAACTATTCATTGCGTAAACACAGTTTTCATGTACTATTGTGTATTCTGCCATCTTGAAAGGTAGGTTTTAGCTGACAGCTAGAAATTATCTAGTCATTCTTTACATCATTCAAATAAACTTCCCTACAACTTTTGTTCATGTCTATGAGCCATATTTTTGGAGCAATAAAGTAAAATGATGAACTGGAGTCGGAGGTCTTGAATTTCCAGATGGTTGCTGAATTTGAAAAAATAAGCTAGATGTTTTTATCTTATTGCTACAGAGACATAACACTACCTCAGGAAGCCAAGTTGCTTTAACCAAAAGAGAAAAATCAATGTACAGTATAGATGAAAAGGCCAAGATCCATAGCTGAGAGTCAAAGAAGATTATCTTCTAGGATGTTTATTAATTTTTCTAATAAAGCATATGTGTGTATTTCAGTACCTAGATTCTAGCTCAAGCTTCTTTGATAATTTACAGGTTGTTGCTACAAGACCTACTGGCTACAAATGTCCAGCCCACTTTTCTGCCTTCAAAAATTAAACACCAGGAAGAAAGTTTTTTTTTTTTAACTTTATTTTTACTTTGTTCTACTTAACAATACTGTATTGGTTTTGCCATACATTGACATGAATCAGCCACAAGTGTACACGAGCTCCCAATCCTGAACCCCCCTCCCACCTCTCACCCCATATCATCTCTCTGGATCATCCTCGTGCACCAGCCCCAAGCATCCTGTATCCTGTATCGAACATAAACTGGCGCTTCGTTTCTTACATGATAGTATACATGTTTCAATGCCATTCTCCCAAATCATCCCACCCTCTCCCTCTCCCTCAGAGGCCAAAAGTCCATTCTATACATCTGTGTCTCTTTTGTTGTCTCACATACAGGGCCATCATTACTATCTTTCTAAATTCCATATATATGTGTCAGTATACTGTATTGCTGTTTTTCTTTCTGGCTTACTTCACTCTGTATAATTGGCTCCAGTTTCACCCACTTCATTAGAACTGATTCAAATTTATTCTTTTTAAGGGCTGAGTAATCCTCCATTGTGTATATGGACCACAGCTTTCTTATCCATTCATCTGCTGATGGACATCTAGGTTGTTTCCATGTCCTGGCTATTATAAACAATGCTACAATGAACATTGGGGTACATGTGTCTCTTTCAATTCGGGTTTCCTCGGTGTGTATGCCCAGCAGTGGGATTGCTGGGTCATAAGGCAGATCTATGACCAGCTTTTTTAAGGAATCTCCACACTGTTTTCCATAGTGGCTATACTAGTTTGCATTCCCACCAACAGTGTAAGAGGGTTCCCTTTTCTCCACATCCTCTCCAGCATTTATTGCTTGTAGACTTTTGGATCACAGCCATTCTGACTGGTGTGAAATGGTACCTCATTGTGGTCTTGATCTGCATATCTCTGATAATGAGTGATGTTGAGCATATTTTCATGTGTTTGTTAGTCATCCGTATGTCTTTTTTGGAGAAATGCCTATTTAGTTCTTTGGCTCATTTTTTGATTGGATCATTTATTTTTCTGGAGTTTTGCTGCATCTAATTAAAATTAAAAGCTTCTGCACAACAAAGAAAACTATAAGTAAGGTGAAAAGACAGCCTTCTCAGTGGGAGAAAACAATAGCAAATGAAGCAACTGACAAACAACTAATCTCAAAAATATACAAGGAAGAAAGTTTTAAAAATCATGAAAATAATGCAACATTATGTTTTGATCTTAACAAAAGTACTGTTATTAGACAATCATACCCGGTTCATTTCAGTTAAGTTTAGTTGCTCAGTTGTGTCCGACTCTTTGTGACCACATGAACTGCAGCACACCAGGCCTTCCTGTCCATTGCCAATTCCTGGAGTTCACTCAAACTCATATCTATTGATTCAGTGATGCCATCCAGCCATCTCAACCTCTGTTGTCCCCTTCTCCTCCTGCCCTCAATCTTTCTCAGCATGAGTCTTTTCAAGTGAGTCAGTTCTTCACATGAGGTGGCCAAAGTACTGGAGTTTCAGCTTCAACATCAGTCCTTCCAATGAATATTTAGGACTGATTTCCTTTAGGATGCACTGGTTGGAACTCCTTGCAGTTCAAGGGACTCTCAAGAGTTTTCTCCAACACCGCAGTTCAAAAGCATCAATTCTTCAGCGCTCAGCTTTCTTTATAAGCCAACTCTCACACCCATACATGAATACTGGAAAAACCATATCCTTGACTAGATGGACCTTTGTTGGCAAAGTAACTCGTTTATACATCTGGATTTATTTCTTTAGAAAATTGTTCAATTTTCACACAGTTTCAAAGACAACAGTTATGAATTACATGGTATGGTGATTTTGCAGAACTCTGACACCAAACTGAAGGCATACCGGCAATTTGTTGGAAGTTTCACTTTTTTTCTTTTTCAATCTTCAAAGTCATCTTATAACTCAGTTCAATGTGAATGGATCTTAGATAATGTAGTAAGAGACATTTAAGGTCTTCAGAATCTATATATACAGACATCTATTTCCCTCAAAACATATGTGCTTAAGGTACTGTGCAGAGGTCAATAAATTTTCCTGGACTTTATTTTTTTATTAGACCTTTGTTCTGTTTGGAGATGGTAAATCTTTCATTCTTAGACTGCATTTATTACTACACACTGTGTAGTCCACGGCTAAAAATAATCAAGATGCAGTCTTGCTTTGCAAAATTCAATCAGTTTTAAATGTGCTTATTTCTGTTCTGTCTTACTGACAAAGAACCTGAAACAAATATTTCAATGTACACTATCTCTCCTCTAGAAGTTTAATCCAGACGCTGCCTCATCACATAGCTCTTTCTTGTAAAGAATTCTTTTATTCAAATAATTTACAATATTTTTATTTTATCAATAAAAATTACACTAACAAGGTTAGTAACTGTCATGCATTCACAAGAGAATCAAAAATATTTTTGAACCAACAACTTGATAGTCAAATAATCATGTCTGAAATCAAGTGAGTGAAGTCGCTCAGTCATGTCTGACTCTTTGCGACCCCATGGACTGTAGCCTATCAGGCTCCTCCATCCATGGGATTTTCCAGGCAAGCGTATTGGAGTGGGTTGTTGTTTCCTTCTCCAGGGATCTTCCCGACCCAGGAGTCGAACCCAGGTCTCCCGCATTGCAGGCAGATGCTTTACCATCTGAGCCACCAGGGAAGCGGCTCTAATTTGTAAACTGATAGCAAGATGTCTCGAGATGTGCTGGTACACTGGCTCTTTGTAAAGGAAAAAAAAAGCTGACTTGAAGCATTTGCTGATATCTGTTGTTGACAACTGATACATGATTTTGTTGAAGTTGGAATATTTACATATAAATCTCTAAACCTACATACATACATATAACCATTCTGCACAAATATATATGCTTGATTCTTCATCTTATTACTCAAAGGAGCCTCAGAGGAACAGTTTGTCTCTTGGGGCAGGATATGGACAGGACAGCCTCTTTATAAGAGCAGTGCAACCGAAAAGAGAGAACACTGATTTTTTCCTTCAGGAGATATTAACTTTGAAACATCAACTTTTTTTGACTGATGTGGAGAGTCCAGAACACTGATTTTTTCCTTCAGGAGATATTAACTTTGAAACATCAACTTTTTTTGACTGATGTGGAGAGTCCAACATCTTTAGTGTCTCCCTGAAAAGGATTGTGACTGCAATGAACTCCACTGAGCAAAAGACATTAGAAATACAAAGCTCTTCAAAAATGTTACCCATGGCAACCAACCTTATCCCTGTACCATGAGGGTCTCCAGAGTGAGTGGTCTGCAGACCCATAGTCCAAGATTGAGACACAATCCAAGCCTCACTTCTTCATATGAGATCACAAAGATTATGATGCTTTCCTTAGCATTAATTCAATCTGGGAAAATTTTAATCTCTGTGCAATATCCAGGGAAGTCTCACCACGCTGAGAAGAAAAAGAAACTGTAGTTATTGCCAAGAAAGTCAAATGTCAATGCAAAGGATCTAGTAATCAGTTTAGTGTGACTGACTCACAGGCTTGGCAAGGGCTTTGAATGTCACTGGGTTCTAACTTTAATGGGATAACTTGATTCCTTAATAATTTGCTGTTAACAACTTCGGGGGCAATTTGTTTATGTCAACACAAGGCCAGCGTTAGAAGGTGATGCTGCTGGAAGGCCCTGGCCGTGGCCCACAGAGGCTCACCTTATTCCGTATCGTGGGGTCTGCGTGGGCTTCGAGGAGCAGGGGAACGAGAGTCTGGCTTCTCATCTCGCAGGCATAGTGCAGCGCAGTGCAGCCGTACTGAAACACAGAAGACCAGCCGTGCCACGGGCCCACGGACCCTCACACACGGCACCTTGGCTGCTTTAGCACGTGCTTTTCACATTTTGTCTAGTACATCTAAGCCAAACCAACAGTCTGCAAACCATCCATGTGCAGTTACGTTTCTTGTGCTCAAAACATCTGTTCTGCCTCAGTGTGTATATTATCAATATCCTGTAAGTCATCCGTATCTTCCCTTGTTTTCTGTTCCAGACTAAACAAATTCCAGTTATGAAAGTCTGATGCTGAACTATCCCAAGGTTTCTTTCTACAATTCTGGACAATCACCACCTGATTATGTTACCATCTTTTCTCTTAAAGAATTCCCAGGTTTTTACAAATATCATCCTTTATGGTTCATAATCAAAACCCCTCCAGTGTGAAGAAGGTTGCTGGTGCTTAGATGCTATAGCACACCTACGAGATCAGTGCTGGTCCACATAGTCATTGCCCATCCTTGCTTTGTTGTAGCTTATATTATGTATTATACAATAGCAGATTTACTGGATGGGTCTAATTTAAAACACTACCTGACAGTCAAAGGAAATTTATAGCTGAGATATTCGTGCCCCAAACTTTGTCTTTTAAAAAGCAGCTAAATAACTATGATTTTGAATAATAATATTCAAGAAGTGAATAAATAGTATGCTTGACTGTCATGACTAATAAAAGTGACTCTGGATCTTATTCTCCAGAAATTCCTCTAAGATCATAGGAAATAATGCTGCAATCACCTATTTTTATTAAATGATAACATGTTAAATGAAGATCTGGATCTGCGTTTTTCCATATGAAATAAATAGGATCTAATTACCTAAAACTGCAATATACTACATTACTTAGATTTGGAAAATGGACCTTAATATTCAGATGGTTTTTGAAAAATAGTGGGGAAAGAGTGTGTCTGCATGTATGTGCTTGTGTGTATGCAGAAATGTGATTTTTCTATCTAGAGATGGAGAGAGACATAGATAATGAGAAAAATGTCCTAGGGAAATTTCAGTCATAGGCAAAGATTTAAACCTTTTTTAAGGGAAATTAAGTTTGCAATTATTATTATGAACACATTTTTTAAAATGGATACATTCTCTGTTGACTCATTTATATACATCCTTGGTGTAGCAAGTTGAAAATCATCAACGACTAAGTTAGAAACTAAGAAGCTCTGAATGAAATGATCTTTCAAGATGTTATACATGTTTTACATATTTTCAGTTGTACAAATAACACTAAATAAGCAGAATCTTGAATTAGACATCAGAAGTCATCCAATATAGTCTCTAACC
>SJYC01079650.1:0-15312 GCA_006408675.1 Madoqua kirkii | reverse complement strand
AGGCTATGGTTTTTCCAGTGGTCATGTATGGATGTGAGAGTTGGACTGTGAAGAACGCTGAGCACCAAGGAATTGATGCTTTTGAACTGTGGTGTTGGAGAAGACTCTTGAGAGTCCCATTCTGAAGGAGATCAGCCCTGGGATTTCTTTGGAAGGAATGATGCTAAAGCTGAAACTCCAGTACTTTGGCCACCTCATGCGAAGAGTTGACTCATTGGAAAAGACTCTGATGCTGGGAGGGATTGGGGGCAGGAGGAGAAGGGGACAACAGAGGATGAGATGGCTGGATGGCACACTGACTTGAAGGATGTGAGTCTGAGTGAACTTCGGGAGTTGGTGATGGACAGGGAGGCCTGGCGTGCTGCGATTCATGGGGTGGCAAAGAGTCAGACTCGACTGAGCGACTGAAGTGAACTGAACTGAACTGAACAAGACCTTTTAGAACTAACACCCAAAAAAAAAGGTCAAACATATTAAGAGCCATAATTCACACAGGACACCACACTAAGCTCCCTCTGCTTGGGCTGCTCAAAATCTTCACTGAGAGTTAAATACGAGGAGAAAAGGCAAAGTGGACAGTTTTCCTGCAAGAGTTGCCCACTGCTTTGGTGTGTTTTCTCAATCCCATTTGAGCAACATTACATACAATATTAACCTGACCTTATTTTTGCATTTTTCCTAGGCTTCTTATATCCTAGAAACACAGTTTCTGTATTTAGAAATATCTGCTAAAAAAAATAACGTTTAAAAGTTTCAAGAAGGAAGATAGAATTAAGGAAGTCAAGTGCAAGAAAAGATTGTTGGATCTGATCATTAATAACCATTCAGAGATCAGTTTCATACAGGCTTGGACTTCCCTGGTGACTCAGACAGTAAAGCGCCTGTCTACAATGCAGGAGACCCAGATTGGATCCGTGGGTCAGGAAGATCCCCTGGAGAAGGAAATGGCCACTCCAGTACTCTTGCCTGGAAAATCCCTTGGACAGAGGAGCCTGGTAGGCTACAGTCCATGGGGTCACAAAGAGTCAGACATGACTGAGTCACACACTAAACTTGCCACAAATTCCTCTCTGATCACACTCTGCGGAATTTCCCAGAAAAGAATACTGGAGTGGTTTGTAAGTTTGGTAGTGAAAGCTAAGAGGGAGCCAGTGGTTACCCAGAGGGGTGTAGCAGGGTCCAGCCAAAGTTCTACCCCCCTTACAGACAAGATGGTGGTTTCAAGTGGTTATAAATACGGGCACTGGAAGCAAAGTGTCTAGGTTCTGATCTCAGCTCTGCCACTTAACGACTGTGCTAGCTGGACAGCTTAAACAATTTGTGTTCAGTTTGTTTCTTCATTTAATAATCACGTCTTCTAAATGTGACTGTGTAGATAAAGCACATAGCTCAGATCTGACTCATAATAAACCCTCAATTAATATAAACTATACCTTTATAATTATTTTTTTAAACATAGGAGCCAGCGAAGATGAGCAGAGATGGTTATCAAGTGAATAATTACTGAAAGAGTAATGATGGGATAGAAAACAAGAGAATGACAATTTGGTGCTAAGGAAATTTGAACAGTTTGGCTCAAAGCAACAGAGAAAAGATAGTCAAGATATAGAGAACTTTATATTAGCTGAATTTTTTGCCAGAAAATTGGAGGTTTGACCTTCATGCTTTATGCTAACATGTTTTTATCATAAATAAATATATACATAGTTAATAAATACCAATTATGTTTAAACAGATGAATGGGTTAATGATATAGGGGAGCAAAATTTGATACCCCAGAATGTGTCTCTTTGGCATGAGGATTAATTTAGTCTGGCTATTTTTAAGAAACTGAAGACTCAGAAAGCCTTTCTTTTTACCTCCCACTTAGCTACCTGAAGAATTTAGGTAAAAGGGCCTATTATGATTCTTTGCCATGTGTATGAAAGTCACTCAGCTGTATCTGACTCTTTGCAACACAATGGACTGTACAGACCATGGAATTCTCCAGGTCAGAATACTGGAGTGGGTAGCCTTTCCCTTCTCCAGGGAATCTTCCCGACCCAGAGACTGAACCCAGGTCTCCCGCATTGCAGGCAGATTCTTTACCAGCTGAGCCACAAGGAAAGCCCAAGAATGCTGGAGCAGGTAGCCTGTCCCTTCTCCAGGGCGTCTTCCCAACCCAGTAATCAAACCGGGGTCTCCTGCATTGTAGGTGGATTCTTTACCAACTGATGTTAGGCATTTCTGCAAAGACATATAGATGGTCAACAGGAGCAAGAAAAGATGCTCAACATAACTAATTATTGTGCATGCTAAGTTACTTCAGTAGTGTCCAGCTCTTTGCGACCTGCTGTCCATGGAATTCTCTAGGCAAGACTACTGGAGTGGGTTGCCATTCCCTACTCCAGGGGAATCTTCCTGACCCAGGAATCAAACCCAAGTCTCCTGTGTCTCCTGCACTGCAAGCAGATTCTTTACTGCTGGGAAGCCCCATCACTGGGGAAGCCCCATCACTAATTATTGGAGGAGGGGCAAACCAGGGAATTGAAAGTGACATATACACACTACTATACATAAAACAGATAACTAGAAAGCACCCACTGTATAGCACAAGGAGCCCTACTCAACGCCCAGTAATGACCTATATGGAAATAGAAGCTAATGCCATCTGCCGCAATATGGGTGCAACTAGAGATCATCACACTAAAGGAAGTAAGTCAGAAAGAGAAAGACAAACACCATGTGATATCACTTACACATGGAATCTAAAATATGGCACAAATGAACCCATCTATGAGATAGCAACAGACTCACAGACTATTGGTTGAGATCAGACTTGTGGTTACCAAGGGGCTGAGGAGAGGGAGAGGGATGGACTGGGAGTTTGGGGTTGGTAGATGTAAACTATAACATTTAGAACGGATAAACTATATCCAGTCTCCTGGGATAAACCATAGAGAAAACTATATCCAGTCTTCTGGGATAAACCGTAATAGAAAAAATATTTTAAAATAAGAATATATGTATATGTAAAACGGAATCACTTTTCTATACAGCAGAGATTGGCACAACACTGTAAATCAACTATAATTTATTTTAAAAGAAAAAGGCTCGTTCCATAATAGAGCTATCACCGAGATCTCAGCAAGGAATATGGGGAAAACTCAGCAAAGCCTAAATATCAGAGTCCACTTTGTGTCCCACTGCTTATGCAGGCCCAACAAACATCCATCTACCAAATATCTGCTTTTTCATCTGTTTAAAGAAAAATGTTTATTCTCGTTTTTCTGGCTGCACCGGGTCTTAGTTGTGGCATGAGAATCTAGTTCCCCGAGCAGGGATAAAATCTGAGCCCCCTGCATTGGGAGCATGGAGTTTTAGCCACCTGCCCACCAGGGAAGGTCTCTGCTTTTTCATCTTTACATGAATTGCCTTTCTCCCCTTTGAAGTCTCAAATCACTACCCTGACATCCACTTCATATTTAGCTGAAGATGGTATTTAATGTGAGGGTTTCAGCCATTTTGGCGAGCTACTCAGTTTTCCTGGGTCTCTCCCATGTAAACATGTTATCAGACGTTTGACTGATTTTCTCCTGTGTATCTTCCTCATGCCCATCTAATTCACAGATCAGCCAGAAGAAGAGTGAGTGTATGTGTCCGGCCTTAAAAATAGTCAGGAGCTGGGTGCTGGAAGCCCACCTCTGTCCCACTGTGTATCTCACCTTTTCAAGTTTCCCTGGTGGCTTAGAGGGTAAAGAATCCACCTGCCAATACAGGAGACCCAGATTCAATCCCTGGGTTGAGAAGATCCCTTGGAGAGAGGAATGGCAAACCCATTCCAGTATTCTCGCCTGGAGAATTCCATGGACAGAGGAGCCTGGTGGGTTACATTCCATGGGTTTGCATTTTTAGTAATATGGAAGAATCTGAGCTGCCTGCACCATTATAGATTCTCTGAAAGCAAAGTTTCTCCCACCACTGCCGTTCTCAGTATTGCTTCCCTTTAAGTGCAGAGGATCTTCCTGAACTGTCAGTCTAAAGAAAGACGATGTGGAACTCTGCCTTGATAAGTTGCTTATTAACCATCTCCATGCTGAAGATCCACTCATTTAAAATGTTCCCTGGGCTTCCCTGGTGGTCCAGCGGTTAACACTCTGTGTTCCCAACGCAGGCAGCACACAGGTTTGGTCCCTGGCTGGGGAACTAAGATCCTGCATGCTACATGGCATGGCAAAAAAGGTGTGCGGGAGGGAATTAAAATGTTCCCTAACAACTTCTAAGAAGGATGAGCGGCTTTTGATGCAACATGGTTCAGGTAAAGAGCCTTTTATATTAACGAAATGTCTTCCCAGAAAAGTTGAGAAAGCATTTTCTTCCTCTTCAATTCAGGAAATCTTAAGGAACAATAATGAAGGCTTAATTTTATTTGTACAATAAATCTCAAGCCTTTCCTTCTGATGATTTCTTTCTTCACATACTGTGACTTAAAACTTCCCATAAGTTCTTTCTTTCAGACAAATTTTTAAAAAGGCACAAGGTGTTTTTGTTGTTGTTGCTATTTTTTTGTCTTTAGGTCCACTATCCTTTACGTTACATGAAGGATAGTCTCAGCAGTGGTTGGGTTATAAGGAGTAGTAGCAGTGAAGGGTAAATCAAGACAAGGCATACATTTATCTATTCTCTGTTTTTCTCCAACAAAGATCCTCTTGAGAATGTGATGTTGTCTTCACTGCCAGAAAGTTAAAGAAGCATCATTATCACACTTGAGACTAAGAAGCCCTGCGGTCAGTGATGAGGACCAGGAGAAGGCAAAGGCTTGTTTGAGAAGAAGGGGCAGAAGAAGCATGGATTCTAACTGCTGGATTTCGCACATCAGAAGCCCTGTATCTCCCCAGCAGCTCAGACCCCCAAAGAAGTAAGTGCAGAGCTTTGAGGAGGAAGTAGCATTGAGGCAGGAGATAGATGGGCCCCAGTCTGAACAGCTGGAGTTTCTTCCCTGTGGATAGATACTCCAGAATAGCTGGAGCAAGAGAGGAGCTGAGCCCTACCCCGGTTAGAGATAAAAGATCACATATTCCTCATTCTCGAAGGCAAGGAGACCTTCAGATGATACATGTGCAGAAAGACTCCTCGAAGGTCAGAAAGGGCGGCAGCATCACCTCATAGTAAGTGATGTCAACTTCCCAGGGGCCTCTTTGCTAGAATCCATCTTGGCTAAGAGATGCATCTGCACACTTAGGGGATCCTGGGATGCACCAAATATTTCAGAACCAAGCAAAGCAAGGTGAATGGCCAAAGGAAACCCAGAAGCAACGCCCCATAAAAGTAATTCAAACTACCACGAGGACAGCACTCTCTCTCTCTGAGCGTGCCTGTGTGTCTTTCCATATGGACTCTTTTTCCTCCTAATAGACACTTTATTTGCTTCACAACTTTCCATCTCTTTCATTTCCACACAGCTGTAGGGCCTTGTCATCGATTACTGGTCCCTGGTGGTCTGGTGGCCAGGATTTGACACTCTCACTGCCGTGGCCCGACATCAGTCTCTGCCAGGAGCTAGAACTCTGCTTCAAGCTGCTACAGGTCGAGACCACCAGAGATTAGTGTCACACTTCTGCTTCCTGTACTCCAAGACTTTCTGCCAAACAATGACTGCTCAAGGGTGGGGAGGACCATGTTAAACTGACATTATTTAGAATCACTGGAGCAGTGATGACAAAAAGCCAATCAATCCTGAGTCAGATTCATTAAATTCCAGGCTTCCCTGGTGACACAGTGGTGAAGAATCTGCCTGCCAATGCAGGAGATACAAGAGATGTGGGTTAGTCCCTGGGTCAGAAAGATCCCCTGGAAAAGAAAATGGCAACCCACTCCAGTATTCTTGCCTGGAAAATGCTATGGATAGAGAAGTCTAATGGGCTACAGTCCATAGGGTCACAAAGGGTCAGACACAACTTAACCACAATAAAGCACAAATTCTGGACAGACAATGAAACTTCTTGCCTATACCGAGATGAGCTGTTTTCACCAGCATGCCCTACAATACACTGCTCAGTTAGTCCAGTTGGCCCAACTTCCCATACTTCAGATTCTCCACACATACATCCAGTACACTATCTCCAAGACTAGATTCTAAGCTTGATTCATTTTCCCCAGAGTTCAGCTCGAATGTCACTATCTCAGAGAAGCCTTTCAGGTCAAATCTAATTCCATATATACACCCCTCTTAGATATTCTTTCTTTATCCTATTGCTTCTTTGCTTCCTCTTTTCACTACATATAATTCTTTTTTTTTCAGTTTGTATATTCATTTCACACTGGTAGCTCCAAGAGGTCCCATCCACTTTTATTTTATTTTTTATCACTATGTACCAGGAACTAGCATGTGCCTGGAATGTAGTGTGTGATCAATATTGTCGATTAAACAAACAGGTGACTGAATGCATGAATAAATATTTATTAGCACTTAGTTCTGGTTTCTGCTCATACATTGAAGTTGTCATTTCCTCTTTGAAAAGTGATTTAGTACCTTATTATCATCTGTAAAATACTTAAAATATACAAGGAAGGAATCAAGACATCAACTGGGTGCTCTTTGGTGCTCTTTTTAAATACATAATGCTAAAATTTTGCAAAGGGAGCAATATACAAAGAAGATACAGCTTGTAAAATTAAGAGGGAGAATTTTTTCTTTCAACTGCCTTTAATTCTCCTTTTCCCTCATCTGGAATGACACAGTGTTTCATGCTGAACTGGATCTCACCCAGCCCTCTTGTTTTATGTGTATCAAAACTGTGACCTGGAGAGGTTAAATGATTTCCTGTAAGGGCCAAGAGTTTCTGGCACAATGGGGACTAAATTCTAGGTCTTCCGGATTTCCATTCCGATGGCCTTTCTACTCAGTACATCTCTCTTTCTCTCCCCACTGAGCTCTCCTCCTCAGGGGTACCAGCTCTCCCCCAAACGCCCTGCTCAGCTGAAATTGCTTTCTCTAGACACTGTTTATTTCAATATGATAAGCTTTTCTTTAAACCATATGCTCTTTTTCTATAGCGTCATCTTCCTATGTGAAAAACAGATTCGTTTCTAAAACATTAATACTAAGACTGTGTGTGTGTGTGTCTGTAAGCACCTCTCTTCATAGGTAATTTTAACATTTCACTTTCCTAAAGTTTAAAGGGCTCCGTCATTTATCATATGATTCTCTAGATATTCTGCTTAGGGCCTGATTCCCCAGCTGACAAGTATAAGAGCTTAGAGAAGGTTCTATAGGTCTCCTAAGCACAAAGTCTTGAGCTCTTTAAGTTTTTATACATATTCCTGCTTTCTAATTTTTGCTTGGCAACAATACTTGCCAGTGCAACACTTCTCTATAGCTGAGAGTAAGATGTACTTCACTGGCACCTGGATTTAGTACCCTATTCTTCTAACTTCTAACTTGGGCTTCCCTGGTGGCTCAGAGGTTAAAGCATCTGCCTGCAATTCAGGAGACTTGAGTTCGATCCCTGGGTTGGGAAGATCCCCTGGAGAAGGAAATGGCAACCCACTCCAGTACTCTTGCCTGGAGAATCCCATGGACAGTGGAGTTTGGTGGGCTACAGTCCACGGGGTCGCAAAGAGTCAGACACGACTGAGCGACTTCACACACACACATTCTTCTAACTAAGGGAAAGGGCCACAGTGTGTCTTCGTGGGGAGCAGAGTGGTTGAGACCAGCTTCTTTACAGAGAATGACATGCCTGTTTAGAAAGCTTTACGGAAAGAGTTTAGCAGGTTCACCAGCAGGTAAGCAGAATTCCCCTGCATGTGTGCAGATCTCTAGCCGGTAAGTATTCTTCAGCTGCATAACTCTGAGCAGGTTCCTGAAGCTGTCTCTGCCTCATGTGTACATACGTGCTAAGCCGCTTCAGTCATGTCCAACTCCGTACAACCATGTGGACCATAGCCCGCCGGGCTCCTCTGTCCATGGGATTCTCCAGGCAAGAACACTAGAGTGGATTGCCATGCCCTCCTCCAGGGGATCTTCCCAACCCAGGGAAGGAACTTGAATCTCTTATGTGTCCTGCATTGGCAGGCACAGCCAGACACATAATAAGTCCAAAGTACATGTTTGTTATTATTGTAAATAGTATGAACAGATATGTGTGATAAGGGTTTAAATGAATCAGCCTTGTTTAAAAGTCCAGCTTGCCTGTGCAACTGGGGATGATCACTCCAAGCTAGGTTCTCTCACTGAGCTCTGAGCATATCCCCTACTGTAGGCATTAGGACTGACTCTGGGATGCCCCCTCATTCCTTCCTTCTATTTTTTAAAAAAAATTATTGGAGTATAATTGATTTACAATGTTGTGTTAATTTCTCCTTCTTTCTTAAAAATATATTAGAAACAATTTAAATGTCCATCAGTGAATCCATGGATAAAGAAAATGTGGTACATCTATATCTACAATGGAATATTATTCAGCCATAAAAAGGAGCAAGTTTCTTTTATCATTTGTAACAACATAGATGGAGGAGGAAATGGCAACCCACTCCAGTATTCTTGCCTGGAGAATCCCATGGACAGAGGTGTCTGGTGGGCTACAGTCCATGGGGTTGCAAAGAGTCAGACACGACTGAAGCAGCTTAGCAGGGGCTCATAACAAAGATGGACCTTCAGGGTATTACACTAAGTGAAGTACGTCACACAGAAAAAGATAAACACCAGCTGCTCTAACTTTTGTGCTGTGATTAGTTGCTCAGTCATGTCTGACTCTTCACGGAATCAAATAACAACAATGAAAAACAACAAACAAGCACACACACACACAAATGCACACGTGAATACTGAGAATAGATGGTGGTTGCCTGAGACAGAGGGGAGGGAGCGGAAGGTGGGGGAAATGGGTAAAGGAAGTCAAAAGGTGCAAATTTCTAGTTATAAAATGAGTAAGTCACTGGGATGCAATGTAAGCTTAGTGACTACATTTCATAACAGTACAATTCTTGCTTGAAAGCAACTAGGGGAGTGGATCCTAAAAGTTATCATCAAGAAAGTTTTTCTAGGAACTTCCCTGGTGATCCAGTGGTAAAGACTCCAAGCTTGCAGTGCAGAGATGTGGCTTCAAACCCTGATCAGGGAGCTAAGGTTCCACTTGCCACATGGCCAAAAAAAATTTTTTTTTAATTCTAACTACATATGGTGATGGATGTTACCTGGACTTATTGTGGTGGTCATTTTGCAATATATACAAATATTGAATCATAACTTTATACATCTGAACCTAATGTAATGTTATGTCAGTTATATCTCAATAAATATATATATGCTAGGTATTAATATAAATAGATATTAATATAAAATAGCATAACTATTAGCAATGTAAGACTCTAAAGAGTAGCAGAATATGCACTCCAATTTTCACCTCTTAATGTAACGGTTAAGCAGTTAAGAAAAAGATATCCTCCTATTTAACTAAAAGCAGGATATAAATTTGTGAAGGCATCTCCCTTCCTTCTCTACCAGGAAGCACAACATTACCCTTGTCAGCCCAGAGAAGGGACAAAGCAATCTATAGAAACTAGCTCTCATCTTCCATTAGCTATCTCATGTATTTGCCGTCCCTCAATTTTCTGCCTTAGGAACTCAGAGTTCTTTTCCTTCCATCTAGCCACTGATCTACAAACTCGTTGTTCTTTTGTTAAGATGCTATGTGAGCCCAAGTTGTAAGCACCTCTTTGAGTTACCCAGAGCAGTATCATTTGATAATTAGTTGCATAGAAATACCTTTATCCCATCACTAAGGTATTGCCTGCCACATCAGTAAACAAAGGATGTCAAAGTCATCAAAGGCTGCAGACGCCTCTGACCATCAAAGGTGACCCGGCGAGCCCTGAGGAAACTCAGAAAGAAAACAAAGACTAACCTGCCATCAGACTGTGGCCACTACCTACAGGGAGCCCTGAGAACACTCAAGGTGTGGAAACCGGAATATAGGCCCCAGAGAGCTGAGATGCATATCAAAGAAATGATTTCAGTGAGCCCAGACTCTGGCGTCTTTCCATACACGGAAAAGCACAAAATTCTTTAACTTGAGATCTCTAGCTTTCTTTTGCTAACAATAATCTTTTGTTCCTACTCCCTGCCCTTGCTTGCAAAGCTCTTGTATATCCTGGCTTCCCCTTCACCTCCTTGGAGCAGTTTTCTCAAGGTTACTTGAGATGTTGCCTTCTGGGCTTGGTCCTCAGAGTGTCTACTGAATAAAACATAACTCTCAACCTTTAGGTTGTGCATGTGTTTTTCAGTCAATACTATTCACAATTCAATATTAATTATGAGCTTTAAATAATTACCTATGAGTTTCTGGGTAAGTTAAAGTCTTTCAGGGATGTGTGTAAGCATGTGATGTGTGTGTATGCATGTGGTTGTTGTATTTGCTTTCAAATATCACAGTAAATTTCACATTGCTTTGTCCTCAATATATCTGAAAAGTGAACCATTCATTCTGCTTCTGAGGATATTCTCATTGATGCTGCTAGTGAAGTGAAGTCAGTCAGTCATGTCCAATTCTTTGCGACCCCGTGGACTGTAGCCTACCAGGCTTCTCCTTCCATGGTTGTCTCTTATACACATCTAGATGTGTATAAGAGACAGGGATACAGGATGCTTGGGGCTGGTTGCACTGGGATGACCCAGAGAGATGGGGAGGGAGGTGGGAGGGGGGTTCAGGATTGGGAACACATGTACACCCATGGCGGATTCATGTTGATGTATGGCAAAACCAATACAGTATTGTAAAGTAAAATAAAATATAAAAATAAATAAATAAAGCAGTGTTTCTCTCCCGAGAGGTGGTAAGCTGAGCGCCTACATCAAGATCACTTGAGAGGCTCCTCTACAAAGCAGGTTTCTGGACCCTACCCCAAACTGAGTGAAACAGACTCTCTGGGGTGGGGGCCCTTGAAACTTCATTTTCAACAAGTTCCTCTCCCCAGCGCTTAGGCAATCTAGGGTTTAAGAAAAGCCGGAGTAGCATTTTAGAATATTATACATGTTGACACTTTCATCTATGTGAGTTTTTCACCCGCCTAAAGTTGTTGGTCGAGACATAGCTAGAAATATAAACTAATTAAAGAACAAGTTGACTACAGAAACATACACCCACAACTGGCATTAGACAAAACTGCCAACACTGAGAAACTGCCTTTAGTAATAGACGAACCACTCAAAGAGGTTCTACTGAGCGTCTGCAGTGAAATGCAGACAGACAGGCTATTTGTGGCAGAGAGGAGAGGGAGCAAATCGTGAATAATAGCATCATTTCCTCTCTTGTTTAAACATCACTCTCTTGTTCTCCTTTAAAACATTAGTAAAAATCTATTTGATTCTAACTGGTTACTCTCAATATAGGAAAAAGTATTTCTGTATCCATCAGATGTGAAAAGAAAAATATCAAAATACATTCTGTTTTTATCTCTCTTCTATATTGAGAGAGGCTTTATTAGTAACTGCTAGAGGTGAGTTTCCCTTCAAATACCAAAAAGAAAGGTGTTACTCTGTATTATACAAATGGGTCCATAAAAGAACCAAGCTATCTTTTGTCTGTTTAGAAAATTCAGCTGAGGACAATTTTTACTTATCCCCTGGATATTTGACATCAACAGACACAACTCCATTAACTCCATCTTCATAAATTTCATTTTATGAATCCAAATTACCCCCATAAACATCCGGCCATTGTGCCTTGTACACACTATGACTCTGTCTAGCTAAAGTTTAGAGCTGCAAAATAATATTGCCTTAGCAATATTAAACATATCAAAAAGACTAGCACACAGGACCTTGTTTCAACTTAACGCTCTTACATAAAATTAGAAAAGAGAAATGGAGACATATTAACAGGAATAGGAAGTTCCATTTGAAAAGCAGGAGCCAATTTTAACACCCTGGGAATCTTATTTCCAGAGAACTTACATACCTCAGAGTATAGGATTCCCATACTGGTCCTTCACGGATTTACTTCACCTCTACAGCTTCTTGAATCGTCTTGAGGTGTTTCCAGTTAATATCCGAATCCTTCCCAGTCCAGAGAAAGGTCTCTAGAAGCCCCGGTAGGTCAGTGGCAAGTCGTTTCTTCCCACGCCGGTGAGCACTCTTTCAGCAGTTCAGGCAGCAGCACACCTCCCAGTGAGCCCAGCCCAGTGAAACAAGGGTATTAGTTTACCGTGTAGTGAATGACCCAGTCTTGCATCATCTAATGTTACAACCCCGAGGAACCGGTTTCTGAGTCATATCTACTCTGCCAATGGTGACATGTGAAAAGAAGGAAGCAGAGTTGAAGAGGGAAGGAAAGTTCTCACAGGGGCAGGAAGGACTCAGGGCTCAAAATGGGGTACTGTGTTTGGGACATTTCCTATTGAAATCTGGTTTTCAGTAGCTATTGAGAAAGGCTAAGTGGAAACAAACTCACTTGTTAGAACCATATATGTCAGCACAGGACTTGACCTTTGTGAAAAATCAACTTTAAAACTAATGGATTATTGCTATCTTTATTCACAGATAAGTTTGTTTAACATTTCTTAATGTTTTAATATAGACTAATTAAAATAATAAAGCCAATTTGTGAGCTATACTATTTTATATAAATAAATATAATGACTTTCAAGGGCATCTCTGAGTAAAATTTGAGCAACTCAAAAAGAAACTAAATTTTGAAAAAATTAGTCCCATTTACGTTCTAGTCAATTCAATTACCTTGAAATGTTTAAATTATAGTACTACCATATATGGTAATTGAATTGACTAGAACGTAAATGGGACTAATTTTTCTAAAATTTAGCTTCTTTTTGAGCTTAAGCACTGTAATTCTGAGCATAACAAGTAATACTTTCACAGCTAAACAGCCTTGTGAGTCTAATAAACTAAACTTACTCTAATGAAACAAATATTAAATTGTCTTAAACATTCTTTTTTCAAATTTAGTCAAATTAGTTTATAATATTTCATTTAAAAATCATAAGTCTAAAATCTCTACTATACACTTGATGCTTTTGAGTTGTGATATTGGAAGAGACTCTTGAGATTCCCTTGGACTGCAAGGAGATCAAACCATTCAATCCTAAAGTAAACCAAACTTGAATATTTATTGCAAGGACTGATGCTAAAGTTGAAGTTCCAAAACTTTGGCTACCTAATGCCAAGGGCCAACTCATTGGAAAAGACTCTGATGCTGGGAAAGACTGAAGGCAGGAGGAGAAGGGGATGACAGAGGACGAGATGGTTGGATGGTATCACCAACTCAATGGACATGAGTTTGAGCAAGCTCTGGGAGACGATGGAAGAGAGGGAAACCTGGTGTGCTACAGTCCATGGAGTCACAAAGAGTCAGACAGGACTGAGCAACTGAACAACAACAATACATTTTTCATGGAATCACCAGGCCACAGGGTCAAATAAGCTAACATGCCAAATCTCTTAAGCACTGTTGACATTGTGTGTGTGTGTGTGTGTGTGTGTGTGTGTGTGTGTGTGTGTAAATAGTCAGTTACTCAGTCATGGCTGACTCTCTGCAGACCCACGGACTATAGTTTGCCAGGCTCCTTCATTAGTGGAGTTTTCCAGGCAAGAATACTGGAGCAGGTTACCATTTCCTGCTCCAGGGGATCTTCCTGACCCAGAGATCAAACCCATGGAGTTCTCTTACTTCTCCTGCATTGGCAGGTGGATTCTTTAACACAAGCGCCATTGGAGAAGGAAATGGCAACTCACTCCAGTGTTCTTGCCTGGAGAATCCCAGGGACGGCGGAGCCGGGTGGGCTGCTGTCTGGTCGCACAGAGTCAGACACTACTGTAGCGACTTAGCAGCAGCAGCAGCGCCATCTAGGAAAACCAGACATTTTATATACTGAGTGAAAGTTCAAGTTGCTCAGTCATGTCGCAATCTTTGTGACCCCAAAATATTCACACATTTTCTCTGAACTTAACACAATCACAGCAAAGTGCTAAACATTTCCAGAGTTAAAATGCATACTCATGAGAAAAGAGTTCAATCATCCCAAGCAAACAGATGGACTCTCTGATCAACTGAGGTTCTTTCTGGTCAAGATTAAGGAGCTAAGATTCAACCTGAGCTCTTGAATTTCTTTTCCTCCCCAGGGAAATTCTTCCTACTCCACTAACGGATGCAGAGGGCTAGTCTTATTGTTGTTATAATGAGAATTATACACCACTATGCCTTGGCTTTGGAGCCAACCCCCCAATAGTTTAAAGAATTAGCTAATACTTCTGTTGGAGGCTTGGAGACGGAAGTCTGCAATATCCACTAAGATTGCAGCTGACTTCCTCTTTGGCTTAGTTTGATTTTGCGTTTCTTTATTCTTAAGACATTCAGTGTTTTTCCCATTGACCTAAACATTAATGCTATTTCCAAGGGGTACTTCACTCTCTTGTGTAAATCTTCTGTAACCCTTTTTAGCTTCCTTTGTAACCTCTTCTAATTAACTTATTTAACAGAACTCTTCATTTTCACCACCTCTATGCTAGGGTTGCTGCTGGCTTCTCCAAGCTCTTTGCACCCTAACTGAACTGAGAAGTCTTCTTTAATTTCCTATCAGGACCACAACTCCTCTAACTGGAACCTGTATTTCTCTCTTGACTGCATATTGAAGGTGTGGGAGTTTGAAACAAGCTTCCCCAAATGTGCCATGTTAACATGAAGATTACTTTGAACTAAAGGCAATGGAGATCCAGTGGTTTCAAGAGAATCCATTGCCCTCCCTTAACTATTAACTGAACTGAGAAGTCTTCTTTAATTTCCTATCAGGACCACAACTCCTCTAACTGGAACCTGTATTTCTCTCTTGACTGCATATTGAAGGTGTGGGAGTTTGAAACAAGCTTCCCCAAATGTGCCATGTTAACATGAAGATTACTTTGAACTAAAGGCAATGGAGATCCAGTGGTTTCAAGAGAATCCATTGCCCCTCCCTTAACTACCCAGACTGATTATATTCTTTGCAGCCAAAGACGGAGAAGCTCTATGCAGTCAGCAAATATAAGACCCAGAGCTGACTGTGGCTCAGATCATGAACTCCTTATTGCCAAATTCAGACTTAAATTGAAGAAAGTAGGAAAACCACTAACCATTCAGCTATGACCTAAATCAAATCCCTTTATGATTATACAGTGGGTGAGAAACAGAGTCAAGGGATGAGATCTGATAGATAGAATGCCTGAAGAACTATGGACAGAGGTTAGTGACATTGTACAGGAGTCAGGGATCAAGAACATCCCGGAGAAAAAGAAATGCAAAAAGACAGAATGGCTGTCTGAGGAGGCCTTACACATAGCAT
>SJYC01079649.1:0-12361 GCA_006408675.1 Madoqua kirkii | reverse complement strand
TTTGGCCACCTGATGTGAAGAACTGATTCATTTGGAAAGACCCTGATGCTGGGGAAGATTGAAGGCGGGAGGAGAAGGGGATGACAGAGGATGAGATGGTAGATGATATCACCAACTCAGTGGACATGACTTCGACTCTAGGAGTGGGTGATGGACAGAGAGGCCTGGCAAGCTGCAGTCCATGAGGTCACACAGTTGGACACAACTGAGCGACTGAACTGAACTGAACTAACTACCTAGATGAACTTAAGTTTGGAATGTTTCCCAAAAAAAGCCTTGCTACTGGAGATAAATTGTATCTAAGTGACCCATTTAATACTGCAGGGCAAATATTAAGTTACCAAACATGTCCTCTTATTATCTTGCAAATGAATTTCCTGTCCTTTGAAGCCCCAGGCCCCTGTTCCATTCCTTATTTCAGGATAGCATATATACCTCATTCACTTTTCACTCTCTGAACTTCTCATGTATGTGTGGTTCCAGAGTGTACAAAATTAAATCTGATCTTTTCCTGTTAATATGTTCCTTGTCAATTAAATTTTTAGGCCAGCCAGAAGAACCTAGAAGAGTAGAGAATTTTTTTTCCTTCCTGATAAATGGTAGCAGAATATGTCATCCTAAAATAGGCCTTTTTGACATAAGGATTATTTTGAATTGATCATTATTAAAACTGCAAATTCAGAAGAGAATCTCTAAAAACAGTAGAATTCACTCTTTAAAATTTATTTAAATTGGAGGCTAATTACTTTACAATATTGTAGTGGTGTTTGCCATACACTGACATGAATCAGCCATGGGTGTACATGTGTTCCCCATCCTGAACCCTTCTCCCACCTCCCTCCCCATCCCATCCCTCTGGGTCATCCCAGTGCACCAGCCCTGAGCACCCTGTCTCATGCATCGAACCTGGATTGGTGATCTGAAAACAATAGAGGTTACTCTTTTGCAAGAGAGATTTACATTTATAATGAAAGCCTCCATTTATAGAAGTGTCTCCTTCACTGTACCTGGAAGAAAATGTACATGTGCCTACTCAGTTGCGAAGTCTGTCTGCCTCGGCCACCCCATGGACTGCAGCCCACCAGGTTCCTCTCCATGGAATTCTCCAGGCAAGAATACTGGAATGGGTAGCCATTTCCTTCTCCAGGGGATATTCCTCACCCAGAGATCAAATTGTTTCTCCTGTGTTACAGGCAGATGCTTTACCACTGAGCCACCTGGGAAACCCCACCAGAAAGAAAGGGTGATTCTAAATCTCTAGAAATGTATCCATGGAGAAAGAATGACTTAAATCTGCCTAACACCATTACCCTTGTTTCCTGTGCTTTCTTGATCACCTCCCATAACTGCTGCTCCCCCCAAATTTTCTTCTGCCTGAAGATGATATTGAAGGTGGTGGCTTGGCCATTTCCAAGAGTTTTCTTAGTTCTCTCCCAGTACATGAGGTATACATGCTAGTAATTCTCTTGTTAATCTGCCTTTATTACAGGGGGGTTCTCAGCCATAGAATCTAGAAGGGTAGAGGGAAAATCCTTTTTCCTGCCCTATAATCTGTTTCTGAAGGCATGATACTTATTATAATTGTGAAAAATGAAATGTTTGAATGTAGGCATTATTGTATTGTTCAGTGTCTAATTCGTGTCCGACTTTGCTCCCCCATGGACCGCAGCACACCAGGCTCCTCTGTTCTCCACTGTTTTGTGGAATTTGCTCAAACTCATATCCACTGAGTCAGTGATGCGGACACTAAAAGCAAAGTAGTAAAAAAGCAACTGATTCATTGCAAGTGGTGAAACATGTCTGAACCAGAGACTCTCAATCAGGGATGATTTTCTTCCCCAGGTAAGACAGCCAGATCTAGCACATACAAATACAGGATGTTCAGTTAAATGTAAATTTTAGATCAATTTCTTAAATGTTGCATGGAACATGCTTATACTATATAATCATGTCATTTTACTGAAATTGCTGTTTAACTCAATCTGAGACATCTGGCATTATCTGGAGACATTTTGGTTGCCACAACCAGGTGTGTGGGGCATACCACTTGTCTCGAGAAGGTAGATGCTAGGGATGCTGCTAAGCATCCTGGTACAGGACAGTCTCTCCCAGCCAGAATTATCCTCCCCAAATAGTGTTGAGGTAGAGAAACCCTCTTCTAGGCCAACAGGAGAATTAAAGGTGAAGATAGAGGACTAGATCAATTGTAGTGTGAGAATGGAGTATCACTGTAGAGGAGAAAAAAATTATTTTTCATTCTACCCTTTTAGGTTCTTGCTGGGGGCTCTTAGCAACTGGAAAGTTTGTTTGCTTCTTTGTTTTTCCTTTGGCTGTGCCTCTTAGCTTATGGGATCTTAGTTACTTCACTAGGGATTGAATCTATGCCCTCTGCAGTGGAAGCACTGAGTCCTAAACACTAGGGAAGCCTTAACCACTGGACCACCAAAGAATTCCGAGGGCCTCTTAAGAAAAGATAGATTAATAAGAGAACAACAGAGACTTTCCTGGAGGTCCAGTGTTGAAGACTCCCAGCTTCCAACGCAGGGGGCTCCAGGGTTCCACCCTTTCCTTCATAGATACAAATTTTCTTCACAAAAAGAAAACTTGTATCTTGCTATTAAATCTTTTCCTGCATCTGCTGATTCTCAATGGACTTTAGTTCAATAACGTAATTCATTTGCCAAAGAAGCATAGTTAGGGGCAGCATGTTCTGGTGTCCCTCCTGGTGAAACACTGTCATAATGAGGTCTGAAAGTAAAAGTCGCTCGGTTGTGTCTTTGCGACCCCATGGACTATACAGTCCGTGGAATTCTCCAGGCCAGAATACTGGAGTCGGTAGCCTTTCCCGACTCCGGGGGATCTTCCCAATCCAGGGATTGAACCCAGGTCTCCGACATTGCAGGTGGATTCTTTACCAGTTGTGCCACCAAGGAAGCCCACTGAAGTATGAAAAACATAACTTTTTAAGCCTGTTTAGAGTTTATGCTCTGGAAACTGAGCCATAATTACAGGGGGGGGAAAAAGTTCTGTGAAACAACTTTCACCCATGAATGTCTTCTATCAAGAAATAATGTTTGAGTCAGACACTGGCTGGCTTAAACTTAAGTGTCCACTTCATATGGGTTTTATTGTCTGTCTCTCAGTTGTGTCCACCTCTTTGTGACCTCGTGCACTGCAGGATGCCAGGCTTTGCTGTCCTTCACTCTCTCCCAGAGTTTGCTCACACTCATGTCCACTGAGTCAGCGATGCCATCCAACCATCTCATCCTCTGTTGCTCGCTTTTCCTCTGGCTATGGATAGAGTCAACTCCAGCTGCCCAGCACCTTACTGTCTGTGAGGAGAAAGAGGTTCCTAAAAAGTATAACCCAAAGACTTGATCCTCATGAGAGTTCAGTAGAGCATACCTAGGGAAGGTGATCCACACAACCTCAGAGTTTTCCTCTGAGATCTTGATTTATCACATTGTCTAAAGGCTCCCATAGGAGGCACTTGAGTAAGGAATGTCATGACCAAAAGTTCCTTTATATAATAAAGCTATCACTTTGGCCATTGTGTGGAGACTGGATTTGAAGTAGCCAAGAGAGAAAACAGCAAGACTAGAGAGGAGGATGTTGCATTAGGTCAACTGAGAGATTATGGTTCCAAAAGCAGAAGAGCAGTAGTGAGATTGGAGAGAAAAGGAAGAACTCTGAAGGCCGCAGGGAGCCAGGTCAACAGACCAAAACAAACTTAACTTTTGTGTCTTTATAAATACTCTGATTGACCAAACACACAGTTTGACCAAAAACACAGTATTTCCACCCTGCCAGTCTCAAATATCAAGAACCTGTTTTCATATCTTTGTTCTAAATAAGGTCAAAGGGACTTCCCTGGAGGTCCAATGGCTAAGAATCGGTGCTCTTAATGCAAGGATTCTCAGTTCAATCCCTGGTCAGGGAACTAGAACCCACATGCCGCAATTAAAAGCTAGCATGCCGCAACTAAAAAGAAACTGCATGCTGAAACTAAGACTCAGTGAGGCCAAATAAATTAATAAACAAATAAAAGGAGATGGGCAACCCCAGAGTAATCAGTTTAAGTCAAAAGTCCAGACATTTTCTTTACTCTGTAAATGACCTGCCAGGCTTATGAAGAAATCTCATCATGCCCTGTTTCAACCTATAAGATTCACTCCTGCCCAAACATCCCTCAGGCAGAGTACTCCACTGCTTCTGAACCACTCTCCTCCTCCAGTCCAAGGATTGCTTTCCCTGAAACAAAGGACATCATATCGAACTGTTCTATTTTTGTCATTTGATGGCTACTATCTCCTGGCACCAAACACAGTGCTTTCTGTTTTAGCCTGTGATGCTGACATCGGAACTCTGTAAACTACCATTTCTTTTCTCTTCATTGGCTTCCTGTTGGTTTCTCCCAATAGGGAAATCTCAAGGGAGACTACACAGCTAATGCGGGAGAACGAGACTCCCTCATTCCTCCACGTTTGCTGATCGTATCAGCGTAAGCCCAGGACAGCCTTTCATTCTAGGACTAGCTATTGCTCCAGCTTCCTTCCACACTCCCTGAATCAACCTAATCACACCCTTCAGCGGTCCCAGGACCAGTTCTCTCTCTCCCAACTTGATGCAGCGCCTCTGCTGAGCTCCTGCATTAGCAACAACCAGACAATGGCCCCTCTTCATGCCTGGGTCCCAAGAATTTCAGGGTCCTTCCCGAAAGTTCCTGAATTCTGATGATTCCAACGTGCTCTCTGTTCCTCCAGTCCAAGTGGTGGTAGCTGCCCCTGAACTCTTTCAGTTAGCTTAGGGTTCCGTCTTTCCTTTTCCAATCCTAAATACCCACTTAACTGATTCCTTATATTAAATCTTTCTTTAGAAGTAACTAGTGTGGTTGTCCCCATTGATAATAATCTAGAGATGTTTAAACAGTAAATATAGCATGAATTCTTAGTCTGATATAAGATACACAGGAAATTGCATATCAAGGGTGACATGCAGGTTTCCCATCTAGAAAATCTGGTAGATTTTGATATCTTTCACTGCAATTCAAACCTCTAGGGGTAAGACTAGGGAAGGGTTAGGTAGAGACGATCTGTTCCAGTTTTTGCAAAATTGTGAATAAGGGACACAGGTGTAACTCATACAAGTTTGTTATGTGGTTTTAGAACTCTGGAGTAAGCTGTTGTAGAGATAAAGATTTTGAGAATTATTAGCATATCAATCAATAGTTTTTATTTATTTTTATTTTTTTAATCAATAGTTTTTAACACAAAAAATGAGAGAGTTTAGATACCTTGTTACAGTCTTTTTTTCTTGTCTACAACCTGTACAGATTCCTTGGTTGTATAATTATTTCTTAAGAGTACTGGAGTGGGTTGCTATTGCCTTCTCCGAAATAATACAAGGACATTTGTTTTTCATTTGAGCACCTTTTAATGTTAAGAACTGCTATCTAATCAAATAAGGACTTTTGCTAATCAGAATGTGTTTCTGACTTTCATGCATTCGACGAGCCCAGACATCTCTTTCTGTAATTCTCTCTTGTTTTGTACTATTCACTTAAAATTAAGCCCAGGATTCAGAAGTCAAATTGCAATTATACTTCTTGTTTTGTACTAACAATGGATCTTTACTTCAAGACTTAAAAAAATCTTGTCAGATTTGAAATCACTTTTGAATTTTCCAGTAAATAGAGAAATTTATGATAATAGAGAAGGAAATGGAGTCAGCCAGCCCTAAAAATTAAAAAAAATCTGAGCATTGCAAGTAGGAATTTAAAATGGAGAACTCAATTGTTTAGCTCTTATGCAGCAATTAATTCCATGGTGTGTTCCACTTCTGTGTCATTCTTCACCTGTATTTGCAGAATTATAGCATGCTTTAATGGAAACACAAGAGTAAATACCATGCTTGCAACCCCATAGTCTTTGTAATGGTGACATTTTTGTTTCTTAATTTTTTCAAATTTATTAAGAGACAAGCAGGTTTATTTTTGTTTCTGTTCAGTCACCCAGTCATGTCTGACTCTTTGCGACCCCATGGACTGCGGCACACCAGGCTTTCCTGTCTTTCACCATCTCCTGGAGCTTGCTCAAACTCATGTCCATTGAATCAGTGATGCTATCCAACCATCTCGTCCTCTGTCATCCCCTTCTCCTCCTGCCTTCAGTCTTTCCCAGCATCACGGTCTTTTCCAATGAGCTGGCTCTTCACATCAGGTGGCCAAAATATTGGAGCTTCAGCTTCAGCATCAGTCCTTCCAACTCAAGGGACTCAAGAGTCCTTTTAACAAGAAACAAGAGAGTTTATTTTTATTTCTTGGTAAAAACAGAAAGTAAAACTTAGGAAGTAAATATATTACTGACAAATCTTGTTATACTGATGGCTCTTTCAAGATACAGCTACCTACTTCTGCAAATTTTCCATTATTTCTCCACTGACTCAAGAATCTGCTGGATGACTTAAATTGTAAGTCTCTTTCAATTTCACTGTAAACCCAGTTTCACAGTATGAGACAAACGACACACTTCAGGGTGTGAGTTTATTACCCTGACCCAGAATGAAGAGTGCAGCCTACTTTACACTGTGACCTACAAGTTTACTTTATTCCTGGTGCTTTTCAGGGTTTTTTTTAAAAAAAGAAGATTCATGTCTCCTCCCTCATGAGGTCCTATGAAATGGTCCTATGAGCCTATGAAATGCAGTCTCAAGCCATTATGGGATTTTGTGTGTTTGGTTCCAATTTATAATAAAGTGTTTTGGAAGTATATACCCTTCAATCTTCTTCCTATAAATATTATACACTATTTAGTTACTTGAAAAAAAAAATGAGATTTTTTTTGCATGATTTTTTTGCATGTTATGTTTGTCCTTCAACAGTACATAGTAACATTCTTTCATGTTATAAAATAGTCTTTAATATAATTTTTAGTGACTACCTAGCCATTCGTTGATATCAAAGATAACAGCTGTCATTTATTTATCACTTACCATGGGCTGAGCCCATTGCCAGCAGGCTTAACAAACATGATTTCCTAGGACCCTCTTCCTTGGTGCTGCTTTCCCATGCTTACCAACTCACCATTTTCTTGGAGAGTCATCCCATCTTCAGCCATGCCACCACTCACCTTATTAACCCCAGTGATGATAATGGTTCTGGCAGGCCTTGTACTTTGCCTGTAACTTGCCTCATCCTAATCCAGAGTCATCCATGACTCTACAGGAAACCATCTTATTTGAGATATATGAAAAGAAACACTGGAATTTGGCCATATTTCTCTTCTTCTCTTGGAAGGATTCTGGTATGACTTGACTTGCGTTTCTATCAACAGGCCATGAAACAAGCAAATAAACAAAAGCAAGAAAACCTCTCCAAATCATCCAGTGCAGTTAGAAGAAAGTAGAAAAGTTGTTAGGGCTTCCCAGGTGGCACAGGAGTAAAGAATCCACCTACAATGCAGGAGACTTGGATTTGATCCCTGGGTTGGGAAGATCCCCAGGAATAGAAAATGGCAACCCACTCCAGCATTCTTGCCTGGGAAATCCAATGGACAGAAGAGCCAGGCAGGCTACAGTCCATGGGGTCACAAAGAGTTAGACATGACTGATCACACACACACGGAAATGTATTTACTGTTTAGAGGGCCATCTGGAGCTTTGTTTGCCAAGTGGTATAAACATCTCTGTTAGGACCCATGGGAGCTACGCCTTGTGGCTCAGCTAGTAAAGAATCCGCCTGCAATGCAGGAGTCCTGGGTTTAATCCCTGGGTGGGGAAGATCCCCTGGAGAAGGGAAAGGCTACTCACTCCAGTATTCTGGCCTGGAGAATTCCATGGACTGTATAGTCTATGGGGTCACAAAGAGTCAGACACGACTGAGCAACTTTCACTTTCTTTTTCATTCTAACAGTTTTTGAAGATGAATTGTGTACATTGTATCATCTTCCCTCTAAGAGTAGCTACTTCGATTAAACTCCAACTCTACATTTCAAGCTATTGTTTTTCTAGTAGTCATGTACAGATGTGAAAATTAGACCATAAAGAAGGCTGGGCACCAAAGAATTGCTGCTTTCAAACTGGTGCTGTAGAACACTCTCGAGAGTCCCTTGGACAGCAAGGAGGTCAAACCAGTCCATCCTAAAGGAAACCAACCCTGAATATTCATTGGAAGGGCTGATGCTGAAGCTGAAACTCCAATACTTTGGCCACCTGATGTGAAGAGCCAACTCACTGGAAAAGACACCGATGCCAGGAAAGTTAAGGACAAGAGAAAGGGGCAATAGAAGATGAGATGATTGGATCACATCATCGACTGAAGGGACATGAACTTGAGCAAACTCAGGGAGACAGTGAAGGACCGGAAAGCCTGACATGCTGCAGTCCATGGGGTCACAAATGGTCGGACACAACTAAGCAACTGAACAACATTTCAAGTTAATTAAATATCACATAAACTCTCTTAATTTAAAGAATAATGGACTGATACAGTGAGAAGAGCCTTAAAAGTCATCTTCTCCTTTACTCAGTTCAGTTCAAGTTCAGTCACTCAGTCGTGTCCGACTCTTTGCAACCCCATGAATCGCAGCACACCAGGCCTCCCTGTTCATCACCATCTCTCAGAGTTCACTCAGACTCACGTCCATCGAGTCCGTGATGCCATCCAGCCATCTCATCCTCTATCGTCCCCTTTTCCTCCTGCTCCCAATCCCTCCCAGCATCAGAGTCTCCTTTACTACTTAATTTTAAATGCCTTTTTTTTTTTGGCCACTTCACAGAGCATGCAGGATCTTAATTCCCCAACCAGGGATTGAACCTGGCCCCATCAGTGAAATCACCTAACCATTGGACCCCCAGGGAAGTCCTTCCAAACCATCTTGAACACAGTGCCCAGATGCCCTTTCAAACTGGCTTTTCATAAAGAGGTGTTTAGTGAAAGACATGTATTTCTTCTATAACTTTTAAAAGTTTTATTATTATAAAAGTAATAGGTGTTCTTTGCAGAAATATTGAAAAAAATAAAAAAACTATACAAATAGAAAAACTGCAGAAAAATGAAGACGCTTAAAATCACTTATTAATCCATCCCCCATCACCCAAGAGCTTCCCAGAATTCAAGTCATTCCCTAGGCACTGATGTAACGATAGAGTAAGTTATTTCTATTCCAGCAGCTTCCTTAGGCTAAGTCAATACTGATTTTAATCAGGTTAAATCAGATTTTAATGAAGTATCTGCTGACAGATGCATGTGTCTCCTTAGTCTAGCCTGCACTGCAAGTATATCTTTTTATATCTTTTTTGGCTTTATGTAGGACTTCCCTGGTGACTCAGACGGTAAAGCATCTGTCCGCAATGCGGAAGACATGGGTTCGATCCCTGGGTCGGGAAGATCCCCTGGAGAAGGAAATGGCAGCCCACTCCAGTATTCTTGCCTGGAGAATCCCATGGACAGAGGAGCCTGGTAGGCTACAGTCCAGGGGGTTGCAAAGAATCGGACACAACTGAGCGACGCCACTTTCACTTTTGTCAAGGCTGAAAGAGCATCCAAATGCTTCCAAGTAGAACACATCAGTTTCCTGAAAAGTAAGCTCTGCTATCTGCATGCTAAATAGCCTGTGAGTACGTAGACAGACTCTGTACTCCCTGCCCCCTACCCCTACCTCATAAACACACTTTTTTTGTTGTTCGGTTTCTCTTTGTGAGAGAAAAAGTCCTATCTTTATGACTTATGAAAGTCGTATCTCTGTGACCTCATGGACTGCCACACAGCAGGCTTCTCTGTCCTTACTATCTCCTGGAGTTTGCTCAAACTCATGTCCATCAAGTCAGTGATGCCATCCAACCATCTCATCCTCTGTCATCCCCTTCTCCTCCTGCCCTCAGTTTTTCCCAGCATCAGGGTCTTTTCCAATGAGGTGGCTCTTCACATCAGGTGGGCCAAGTACTGGAGCTTCAGCTTCAGCATCAGTCCTTCCAATGAATGGTCAAGGTTGATTTCCTTTAGGATTGACTGGTTTGATCCTATTTTGTGGCTAAAGAACTTGCAGGATGGCTCAGAAAAGTCTGTCCCTCTGACTCCGCCCATCTGACTGACCTGCTAACTAGGGACTCGTTTTTCACCGCTAACTGCAATGGTGACTAGTTTTTGAGTGTCCACAGGGTGCTGATCACTGTGCTAAGTACTTACTATAACAGCTCAGTGCGTAGCTATAAACTCCCTTTGAAGTAAATTATTATCCTTATTTTATAGATGAGTAAACTAACGTTCAGAGAAGTGAATTCACTGGCTCAAAGGTCACACAGCTGCAAAGTGGCAGTACTAATATTCAAACCCAGGTCTGACTCCAAAGCACTTTCTCTCTTAATCATTGCCGTAAATGACCTTGCTTTTGGCAGAGATAGTCTGTGTTCATGGTTCTAATGATTCAAGTTCAAAGGAAAATGCTGAACCAAACCTTAACTCAAAGATCCCACCTTGAAACTTAAAATTGAATAGTTTGGGGTCAGTAATTACAGTGAGGCAGATTTCCATTGAATTACTTTATTTGGTAAGATAGTTCCTCTCTCCCTGCATTACTGATCCCATCTCCTAAGATCTTGCTCTCTTCACTGAATGCATGCTCAGTTGCTTCAGTCGTGTCTGACTCTGCAACCTTGTGGACTGTAGCCCGCCAGGCTCTTCTGTCCATGGGCTTCTCCAGGCAAGAATACTGGAGTGGGTTGCTGCTCTCCTCCAGGGGATTTTCCTGACTCAGGGATCGAACCCACATCTGAGTCTTCTGGCAGGCAGGTCCTTAACCAGTAGCACCACCTGGGAAGCCCAAGAAGTAATGAAGCTGTCTTCATTACTTCTTTCCATATTGCACAGTCTTCTTTATGCCTTTTGATACCTGGTCTTTCCCTTTGCTTCCCTGACTAGATGAAGAAGCTATTAGTGCTAGGCTCTGGGGACTCCAATTACCAGTCTAGTCTTTGCCTTCCTTTGGGGTAACTGACACACAGTTGGCTTCCCATTTCTTTCCCAGCACTTTCGTTTCACTTCCCTATAACCTGGTTGATGTCCTACCCCTCTTCTGAAAGCATACGCTTTATGACCAGTGACTTGTAAATGGGAAAATCCAATTGCCTTCCTTCAGACTTTGTTCTTCTTGCCATCCCTGCAGCATTTGGCCCTTTCCACCACCCCTTATTTAATGAGATCCTCTGTTCCCTGTGGTTCAGAATGCCAGTTTTCATCATGGTTGTAACACTCCATTTTCTCACCAGGAGGATAAAGGTGATGATATAACCTACTTTGTTGAGTTGTGTGGATTAAGTGAGAGGATGTAAGCAAATGGGCCAGGAAAAGTCAGCAGTTTTACATTTCCCACACTCTATTATACCTGGCTCTCTTCTAAGATTGCCCTTTTCTAGCTCCTCTTCCTTCTTCAGCCCAGCACACATGGACATCCATGATGCTCAGGCCTTTCCCATTAAGCCTTCAGGCTTTCATTTATTTTCTGATCACCATTCAGCAACTAATCTCCAAATCTATACCTTAAGGTTAAGGTCGCAGGATTGCTAGGCATTTCCACTTGGCTGCTCTGCGTTCAGAGAAGCCAATGGCAACCCACTCCAGTACTCTTGCCTAGAAAATCCCATGGGTAGAGGAGCCTGGTGGGATCAGGCAGAGTTGGACATGACTGAGTGACTTCACTTTCACTTTTCACTTTCATACATTGGAGAAGGAAATGGCAACCCACTCCAGTGTTCTTGCCTGGAGAATCCCAGGGATGGGGGAGCGTGGTGGGCTGCCGTCTATGGGGTCACACAGAGTCGGACACGACTGAAGCGACTTAGCAGCAGCAGCAGCTCTGCATTCATTGCCAACACATCACCATCTCACATAGCCTATATAATTGCTTGATTTTTTTCCTAGCAAAAATAGTGTGAAAATTAATAAAGGGAAACTCATGAAAATAGATTTGGGGCCCAGCAGGGGGAGCCCTCACACATTTACCACTTGCCATCAATACAGATTCCAACAAAAAGAGATGAACCCAGATGTCCATCAGCAGATGAATGGGTAAGAAAGCTGTGGTACATATACACAATGGAGTACTAGCCCTCAAAAAGAATAAGTTTGACGCAGTTCTAATGAGATGGATGAAACTGGAGCCGATCATACAGAGTGAAGTAAGCCAGAAAGAAAAACACCAATACAGTATACTGACACATATATATGGAATTTAGAAGACAGTAATGATGACCCTGAAAGTGAGACAATATAAGAGACACAGAGGTATAGAACGGACTATTGGCTTCAGAGGGAGAGGGAGAGGGTGGGAAGATCTGGGAGAATGACAACGAAACATGTATACAATCA
>SJYC01079648.1:0-44162 GCA_006408675.1 Madoqua kirkii | reverse complement strand
CTGACATGACTGAGTGACTTCACTTTCACTTTTCACTTGCATGCATTGGAGAAGGAAATGGCACCCCACTCCAGTACTCCTGCCTGGAGAATCCCAGGGATTGGGGAGCCTGGTGGGCTGCCATCTATGAGGACACACAGAGTCGGACACGACTGAAGTGACTTCGTAGCAGCAATAAGAGGAAGAGAGAGAGAGAGATCTGTTTTTCCCCTGGGCTTCCATGTGAGGACTCAGAGAGAAGGTTGGTGTCTGCAAGACAGGAAGAGCGCTCTCACCAGAAACCCAGTTGGCCAGCACCTTAATAGGGGCTTGCCAGTGTTCAGAAACATGTGGAAAACTCCGTAGTTTAAGCCACCCTGTCTGTGGCCTTTTGTTGCAGCAGCCTGAGCAGACAAAGACATTAGCATGTATCTACATTATGAGACTTAAGTTTAAGCCCAGCTGCACAGGCATCTTTAGAGATCTGCTATTTTTACTATTTGTCTTTGGAAAAGGTCATGTCTTTGCTCACACAGCAGGATTAAGTTTAAGAGCTGTATTTTAGAAAGGTTTTATTCTCTCCAATGAAAACTTCAGTTGGGCACATTTTTCTATAAACAGAAGATAGTCTTCTTCCATTGCCCAGACATTTTAAATTTAAATAACAAATACAATGCTATCTTGTGTGCTTTCCTGCTTGAATCTACTGAATAGCTGTTAAATAATAGGCAAAGCTTACCACAGAAGGATTTCTGTTGCATGAAGCAGCCCCAGGGGAGATGCTCTGTCCCCAAGATACGCTGTGACAGTAAGGGTAGGGGGTCAGATGCTCTTCTGTTAATACCACCTCTCTCCTGCTCTCCCTCTACCTGTCTGTCCCTCCAAACACATCCTTTATGTCTGTATGCAAGTCAGCCTGCAAACAAAGGTCTTTAGAAAAAAGTCTATCGCTCCAAACACTATTATTTATCCACATTTATCAACATCTTATGTACCTAAATCCAAGGGATTAAATAATACCAGTTGAAGAAAGAATTTACATTTTCATCAAATGTCTGGATGTCGAAATGTTAAATGGCAGTAAGCCTTCTATCTGTAAAGCTCACTGTAGTTTCCAAAATATTTTCATATTTATCAGTTTCATAACTACATTAAGAGCTTCACAACTACCTTTGTAACATGGCCATCATTCCCATGTTCTGGAGGAAAAATTAGGTTCAGAAGGGTGAGACTCAGGGCAGTTTGTAGGAGAAGACAAGTTTCCAGAAATTCTGGAACCTCGTTGAGTATCCAGTATACTGGATATGAGAACATAATGGGCATAGAATTCTCTGAAGCCTAAGTAACTAACAGGAAGAGAGCACCAAAATAAATCTCAGGAGTGGAAAAAGCCAAAGGTGCCTGCAGTTTCCATTTTTGAAGCAGTTGTTTCCTGCGTTTACTGACACAGGCTAGTTGCCATAGTTATGATATATTTCCTCAGTGAGGTTTGAGGGGAAAAGAGGTTATTCAGAGCTTGGGTGGTGGTGTGTGTTCTCAGTCTTGCCAACTCTTTGAGACCCTGTGGACTGCAGCCTGCCAGGCTCCTCTGTCCATGAAAATTTCCAAGCAAGAATACTGGAGTGGCTTGCATTTCCTAATCCAGGGGATCTTCCTGACCTAGGGATCGAAATCTGCGTCTCCTGTGTCTCATGCTTCAGTAGGAAGATTCTTAACCCCTGAGCCACCTGGGATTTTCCAGCGGTCATGTATGGATGTGAGAGTTGGACTGTGAAGAAAGCTAAGCGCAGAAGAATGAATGCATTTGAACTGTGGTGTTGGAGAAGACTCTTGAGAGTCCCTTGGACTGCAAGGAGATCCAACCAGTCCATTCCAAAGGAGACCGACCAGTCCTCGGTGTTCATTGGAAGGACTGATGCTAAAGCTGAAACTCCAATACTTTGGCCACCTCATGCGAAGAGTTGACTCATTGGAAAAGACCCTGATGCTGGGAGGGATTGGGGGCAGGAAGACAAGGGAATGACAGAGGATGAGATGGCTGGATGGTATCATCGATTAGATGGACATGAGTTTGAGTAAACTCCGGGAGTTTGGTGATGGACAGGGAGGCCTGGCATGCTATGATTCATGGGGTCCTAAAGAGTTGGACACGGCTGAGCAACTGAACTGAACTGAACTGAGCCACCTGGGAAGTCCCTATTTAGATCATAACAAGCCTCTTATTATTAATAACTCCTTGATGTCACAGATCATTGGTTTGCAAACTTTTCAGCCTCAGGACTCTATACAATCTTCTTTTTAATTTCTTTTTTTTTGAAGTATAGTTGATTTACAATCTTGTGTTAGTTTTAAGTGTACATCTATACAATCTTAAAACAAGTTTCAAAATTATTGAGGACTCTAGAGAGCTTTTATTTATGTGAGTTACATCTATCCATTTTTTACTATACTAGAAATAGACACATTTAAAATATTTATGAATGTAATAAAAATAACAAACTGATCCCATGTTAAACCAAACAACTCACTTTCATTACAATATAATGGTGTTTTGACCAAACATAATGTAAATTAGTAAGAAAACTGGCCTTATTTTATATCATTACAAATCTCTTTCAGCATCTGGCTTCATAGGACATGACTGGATTCTCACACCTGTGTCTGCACTCTAGCTGTGGAGACATCATCCATGCAGCTCTGGAAAACTTCACTACAAACTCGTAAGAAATTGAGGGCAAAAATGTCAAATCATGGATTTATGTTTTCGTGAAAACAGTTTTGACCTTGCTGAACAGACTGGATAGTTTTGACTGTCTGAAAAGATTTCAAAGGTCATTTTTATATTTTGAGAACCATTGGTATAAACAACTGCAAACCCAAGAGTTTTAAGAACAAATGTTTTTAAAAATATAACTTCTAAAGTACGTGCTTTTAAATACACAATCTATGAGATGAGTTTTTCTTCCAGTAGAATGAGTTGGTCATTTTCATTCACTTTTCCCCCTTGATTTTAAAGATAATCCAGGGTCAGGAAATTTTAAATCTGTGAAACAAAGAACAAGAATTCCATTTCATCTGGTCTCATGAAGGACCCTCAGTAAAGAAAGTGAGAGTTGCTCAGTCATGATCGACTCTTCGCGGACAGAGAACTCCTCTGTCCGTGGAATTCTCCCCTCAAGAACACAGGAGTGGATTGCCATTCTCTTCTCCAGGGAATCTTCCCCACCCAGGAATCAAATCCAGGTCTCTTGCACTGCAGGCAGTTTCTTTATCATCTGAGCCACCAGGGAAGCATTCCAAAGACCACCATATATGTGTACACACCAAACAATTTGGGGAATGCATAAATGCAATTTCAGTTTCTTAATCAATGTAAACTCAACCCTGGCCACTTTCTCTTTGCACTATTTTTGCTCTTCAGACTCTAAGTTGTGTCCAACCCTTTGAGAACCCATAGACAGCACCATGCCAGGCTCCTCTGTCCTTCACTATCTCCCTGAGTTTGCTCAAATTCATGTCCATTGAGTCAATGATGCTATCTAACCATCTCATCCTCTGCTGCCTCTTTTTCTTGTTGCCTTCAATCTTTCCCAGCATCAAGGTCTTTTCCAATGAGTCGGCTGTTTGCATCAGTTGACCAAAGTACTGGCGCTTCAGCTTTAGCATCAGTCCTTCCAATGAATATTCAGGGTTGATCTCCTTTAGGATTGATTGGTTTCATCTCCTTGCTGTCCAAGGGACTCTCCAAAGTCTTTTCTAGCACCACACTTTGAAAGCATCAATTCGGGCCCATGGTTGTTTTTTCTTTTACTGTCCAGTCCTCACATCCTTACATGACTACTAGAAAAACCATAGCTTTGACCATACAGACCTTTGTGGACAAAGTGATGTGCCTTTTAAAAAATATGCTGTCTAGGTTTGTCCTATAGCTTTATTTCCAAGGTGCAAGTGTTGTCAGTTTCAGCAAATAAGATTCTATTATGATGTTGACTTATGGGGAGAACAAAGACTACTCCAAACTTGTGGACTTTTGGGTGCCCCAAGGAGGGCTGGCAAGCTGCCAGGTGAAGGCCAGAGTCAAGAAGTTACCTCTTTGTCTTAAACACCAGTACCCTGTGCTCATCCAACTTCTCTGAACAGACTTATCGCTGACGTTGTGGAACAGGAAAAAAAAAAAATCTCCCTATTACTCATCCAGTGAGAAAGGTATTACTGTTTTGCCACTTATTACAGTTGGGAAATACTCAAATGCAGCATTACTCAATAAAGCAATTTACAATGGCATTCCAGTTTCTAGATGTACCATCAACTAAGCAAATGACAGGGAAGACACTATCCCTTAATTCATTTTGTAAAATAGAGTGACCTTACTTCCTTTCTCCCTCCCTTCTTTATTCCTACCTTCAGATTTTTCTCAAACATTTGTTATGTAACTATTACAAATGAGGCAGTGATAGATTATTGTTGTTTTAGTCCTTAAGTTGTGTCCAATTCTTTTGAGACCCCACGGACTGTAGACCATCAGGCTCCTCTGTCTATAGGATTTCCCAGGCAAGAATACTGGAGTGGGTTGCCACTTCCTTCCCCAGGGGATCTTCCTGACCCAGGAATCAGACCCTTATCCCCCGCATTGGCAGGCTGATTCTCTACCACTGAGCCACCAGAAAAGCCCACTGTGACAGATAAAACATTACTATTTTTCTGATTACAATACTGTTTATTTTTATTTAATATTTCTTTTCTCTGAATAAGACAAAATCATGTCTTTTACAGGAAACTTAAATTATGTATAAAGAAGGTAATTACAATTGCCCATAACTAATCTCTAGGGGTTAATTTTAATAAATTATCTTATGTGTTTTCCCTCTGTTTTTTCCTACTTGAAATTATATATATATATATATATATATATATACACAGTTTTGTACCATCCTTATTTATTTAATATTGTATTATAAGCAGCTTCATAATAAACATAACTTTAAAGTCCAGAGTTATTGATAAATATCTCAGTGGAAAAAAACTTACTCATTTCCGATTTCCTTAGGATAAATTGCTTCCTGGAAGTGGAATTACTTTGGGCAAAGAGATGTGTGTATTTTATAGCTTCTGTTAAATAAATTAACATCCTGATAAATTCCATCCCTGGGAGTATATCCAAATTGCACCACCAGATGAGGGGCTCATTTTATTGTATCCTCACTAGCATTGAGGTCAACTTTCTTATACACAATCTTTGTTAATATAATGGATAAAGGTGAAAAATCCTACCTTTTAAAGGGATTAATACTGAAATAGAATCTCTACAAGTGGAAGAAAAATTATAGAACACTTTAAAATTCTCTAAGACAAAAGTTGTAGGGCATCCCTGATGGGTTAGTGGTAAATAATACACCTGTCAATCCAAGAGACATGGGTTCAATCCCTGGTCCAAGAAGATCCCATAGCCTCGAAGCCCAGCTCTTGAACCTGTGTTCTAGAGCCTCTGCAACAAGAAAAGCTGCTGAAATGAGAAGCCCAAATATGGCAACTAAGTGCCCCCACTTGCCACCGGAGAAGAGCCCGTGCAGCAACACAGCGCAGAACAGCCAAAATAACATTAATTAATTTTAAAAGTTGTATAATAGACTTGTGCCCACCTTATTATTGTTATCATTATCATTATTTATTATTATTTTTTGAGGCCCCACTGTGCAGCATGAGGGATCTCACTTCCCCAACCAGGGATCGAATCTGTGCCCCCTGCATTAAAAGCATGGAGTCCTAACCACTAGACCACCACAGAAGCGTCTGTGCCCTCTTCTCATTAAATCAGTTAATGAGAGGGAAGCAGAGTTTGGATCAACCCAATGGCACTGTGTCAGAGCTCTCGTAGACAAAACTGAAACCAATTAACTGAAACCAAATTAACCAATTCAGAGCTCTCGTAGACAAAACTGAAACCAATTAACTGAAACCAAGTTAACCAATTCTGGTTAACTTAAGCAGAAGGGAAATGTCTTGGAAGGCCATTACATAGAACACCAAAGAGACAGGAAGGTTGGAAAAGCAGGCTCATCAAACAGGCAGGGCAGTTGGGTAGCTGGAATCAGAACAGGCAACACCATCCAAAGAGCCTTCACAGGACACCACTGACACTGCTATTCATGGGCACCAAAAGCCACTTTACAGATAATGGTGTTATTTCAAAAATGTCTCTTTGAATCAGATTCCAGATTCAGAGACACAGATAAAGTAGGTCCATGACAGTGCCTTAGCCAGTACGGGGAGGAGACCATGAGTATGGCCATTTTGGCTTTTATGAAAGTTTGAAATTTTAGGCTACAAGACCATGATCAATGACTACTGTAAATATTTATGTGGGATTTTTTTGTTTCAGAGTATTAATATTTTTTAGAAATCTTGAATAATTTTTAAAATTACCAATGAATTTTAGATTGTCTAGTAGGTCATGGGGCTTCCCTGGTGGCTTAGATGGTAATAATTCACCCTCAATGTGGGAGAGCTGGGTTCAGTCCCTGGGTTGGGAAGATCCCCTGGAGGAGGGCATGGCAACCCACTTGTATTCTCGCTTGGAGAATCCCCATGGACAGAAAAGCCTGGAGGGCTATAGCCTACAGGATCCCAAAGAGTTGGACAGTGACTGAGTGTCATGAGATTATCCAGTTGAGGACTACACACTCAGCTGTCTACCATACCCTCACTGTCAGTGAGGTGGGTACAAAAGAGTGGTGGGAGCGTGGGAAATTGAAGTGTATATTCCCAGTTGAAAGGAGACACATATTACTTGGTTCCAGATGATGGCTGCTAGGACCCATCATTATCTAAAAATTGCAAGTTCTTCCAACTTTCTAGCACATGCCCAAAGTTTAAATTTTTATAAAGTTTCCTGATTTTACTTATTTATTTTCTTAATTTTTGGCTGCACCCCACAGCATGTGAAGCCTTAGTTTCCCAACCAAGGATGGAGCCGTGCTGCCTGTTTTGGAAGGCAGAGTCTTAACTTCTGGACCATCAAGGAAATCCCCAAATTTCCTGATTTTAAAATTTAACTCAAATTTAAAATTCGAAAGCGAAACAACCCGTCCTTGACTCCTTCCCCCGCCCCCCAATGACATCACTGCTTCTTAAAAATCAAGCCTGCAGACTGCCTGCAATAATCACACCTCTCCATTTCAAATCCCAGCGCAGGTGTGTGTGTCCAGTCTTAGTCATGTCTGACTCATTAAGGACCCCAGGTTCTTCTGTCCAAGGGATTTCCCAGGCAAGAATATTGCAGTGGGTTGCCATTTCCTTCTTCAGGGAATCTTCCTGACCAAGGAATGGAACTAGCGTCTCCTGCGTCTAATGCACTGAAGGCATATTCTTTACCCGCTGAGCCACCAGAGAAGGCCTCTAGGTAGATAACCCAGGACAAATTACCTTGCTTCTTTGTGTCTCAGTTATGGGAAAAATAGCAGTAACTTTTCTAAGGCTGTGGAGAGGATGACGTATGATTTCACTGAAGAGTGCCTGGCTCAATGCCAAGGCCATACTAGAAACACTCCACATGTTAAAATAATATCCAGCATATATAATAGCTTTCATTACCAGAGGACAAGGAGTGGGCAGAAAGGAAGAGGACTAAAGCGTTTCGTGGTGGTGGTGGGTAATGGATAAATCTCAAGATGGAATCCCTAGCAGGAGATCTAATGAGATTTTCCATCAAAACCCTTCTTCTGATCAATGCCAGTGTGTGCGCGCTTAGTCGTCTCTGACTCTGCAGCCTCATGGACTGCAGCCCGCCAGGCTCTTCTGTCCATAGGATTTTCCAGGCAAGAATACTGGACTGGGTTGCCATTTCCTCCCCCAGGAGATCTTCCTAAACCAGGGAAGGACTTCCAGACTCCTATGTCTCCTGGATTGGCAGACGGATTCTTTACCACTGCGCCATGAGTTCACGCTCAAATCCTACTGTATCACCACACGTGTACACTTAAAAGGCACCTACTCTGGTCCACCTGGGTGACACTGATGGCGGAGAAAAATGAGAATTCCGGGCGAGAAAGGGAGCGGCAGAGTTTCAGGAGAGAAGTCGCGCACCATCGTTTCACACTCCCTCTAGGTCGAAAGCAGAGACCCGCTTCCAACCGCGAGCGCTCTCTGCGGACCACTGGAGGCCGCCGCCGCCGCCGCCGGGGAGAAGGAGGGGAGCGGAGGCAGAGGCGGAGGCGGCACCCAGGGGCCCGAGCAGAGGCGGCCAGGACCATCGCAGGGGCAGTTTATTTTCTTGCCGCGGCGGCAGCAGGGACGGCTGCTGCAGGCTCGGTTTCGCCAGGCCTGCGCGTGGGGGTTTGAGGGAGCTATCTGCCCCGGCGCTGGGGAGCCACGGCAGCGAAGAGAAGGAGGGGAGGAGCGCACCGAGACCCCACAAGTGAAAGCGGCAAAGCACCACCAGTCCGCAGAGCAGTGGAGGAGGGTCGCCGAAGCCAGGGAGCGGGCGCCTGCTCCCTGGGCGCGCTATCACCCGGCGGCACTGCCTTCTAGCAGAAGCCTCCGCGGCCCGGGCTGCAGCGGCCAGACGGATGCCCAGGCCACACGGCAGGCGTGGAGACGGCAGCTGCAGTCGCCGTGCCACGCGGGCTCCAGACATCAGAGGCTGCTGGTGAGTAGGCGCGCGCGCCCGCGGGTGAGCGCGCACCGGCACAGAGGCGTGTGCACGCCGGGCGCGTGTGCCACCGGCCTGGCGTGCACTCGCCCCTCTTCCGCTAGCGGCGTCCTGTCCCGGGCTTGCTCCGCGGGAGGAAAATGCGCTTTGCCAGCCGCTCACTTCCTCCCTGCCGGCCCTGCGATCGCCTGTCTCCGCCTGCGTTGCCTCTGTCCGCCCTCCGGCGGGCCCCCAGGGGTTAGTTTCACCTTGATGGGGAAAGCGGGAAGCTGTGACTCCTGGGGGGCAGGGCGGGACCCTGGCGGTGATCCATGTACCCGCGTGTGTTTCTGGTTTAGACTTGGGGTGCGGCCTCGGAGATGGTTCAGAGAGCCCACCGCACTGTCTTTGGGGGTGCGTGGCGTGGGGAAGGAAGGGGCGAGGTTGGAAAAACAGGCGTCCCGGGGGGGGGACGTGTGGCAGGTCTTTGTATCTGATGCTTACTGTTATGCCCTTGATGAGCCACTCAAGGCTTTTCTCCTCTCACCTGAATAACGTATAAGCCTTAACTGAAAGCTTTAATGAAATACACAAAGTGGCATGTCACTAAAACATAATTTTCCAGAACTTTCTGAAAGAACCCCACACCGCTGAGAGTCAAAAGCCTAAGGTGTTGTAATTACAGACATTTAGAAATAAAGAATTAAACGAGAAGTAATTCAGGAAGCAGAGCCTGATGGGGAGGACTGAAGGAAATCTTAAGTGCTTGAGTGCTTGGGGGTGGCTTTATGGAAATCAGTGTTTGGTAGTAAGTAAAACAGAAATCTAAGTGAGCTCCGGAGAGCACCCTGATTTCCAAACATCCTGCTAGCTACTGAGAATAAAATGAAGTCCTGGGTTTTAAGGCGTTTCCGAGTTTATAATGGATAATCATCAGGATGCTGATTTATGATTTCATGATTCAAGGCCCTGTCAAGGTCAGTATGGCAGGTTCGTTTCAGCAGGTCAATTACACCTGAATGGGTGATTTTCTGTTTCGAGTTTAGGGGAGTAGTTTTCTATGGTGATTTTAAATGGAGATGAAGCCACTGTTTTCTATGTTTTTCCAAACCTTGTTTTAGTTGGCAGTCTTTGTGGGACGGATGCTAACTTTAACTTCAAAGATGTACTCTGTGACTCTGTTATAGTGGGCATTATATAGCTTCTCTGTGAAGATCTGTGTTTCCATTTAGTACTGAGTCAGTGCCTTTGAGAATTAGGTTCCTCTTTACCATTTACCCCATTACATCTTTTTCATTCAGAAACGTGAGATGTTATCGGAATCCCCCTGGAAAATGAACTGGCCGCTTGTTTTCTGTTCAGTCGTATATACAGCAACGTGCTTGCCTCTTGGGAATCTGCTGTTGAATATACTCCTTTAACTGTAATTTATGTATCAGCTGGTTATTGGGAATTTTAGGAATTTTAGGAATCTTGTTTTCTTACACTCTTTTGTCAAGGAAGTACCATTTAAATCAGCAGGTAGAGAATCCTACTACTTTATCCACTGTGGTCTTCAGGGCCAGTTTCTTGCGTACTTTCACGCTATTTCATAAGCCTCATTCCCAGTGAGAGTCTTGGAGGGAGAAATGGGAACACCGTGGTCCCCAGGATGGAGGGGACCTCAGTAAAGAGACTTGTTCCAGGAGAGGAGACTCTTTCTGGGTTTGGCTTCGGAGAAGGACTGATAAAAATAGTTTAAAAATTGTTAGCAATAGTTGTCTCTCTCTCTTCTTTTTTTTTTTTTTTTTTTTTTTTTAAGCGCAAAGGACTTAACACAGTTTGATCACATTCCTCCCTCAAGGATTCTTCTCAAACCTACTTACAGCTACAATCTAGGGAGTGAGGTTGCCTTTTACAGAGAAGGAAAGCCTGGTGATTTTTGCTCAAAATCTGAGGGGTAGAAAAAATAGTAGATGCTGCCCAGAAACTACCAGGTGCCTCCCTGGAGGACACATTTACCCATTAGACACACTTTTAAACCACTGGGCTTATGATTCTGTCTAATCCTAGCATTTTTTTTTTCCTCGGCCTTGTGAAAAATTTAGAAGTAACTTCAGTTGAAACTACGAAAAGTGACTCATGGTCATTCTGGAAAATATGGTGGTCAGTTCTCTGTCTCTGGAGGCTAATATTTAAGCTGTACACTAACTATTCATTTAAATGAATGCTGATTCTAGAATCTTCCATGCTTACTATATAACCTCTTTTAATGTTGATTGTTTCTAGCTGTCACTTTATAGGAATCATTAAACATTTCATCAAAAGGGAGCCAACTGATACAGTCAACTAAGACCAACTGAAGGAACAATAGCAATCCTTCTAAAACGAAATGAAAAACCACTGAGGTGGTACCTCCTGACTTGCTTATTTCAGCTGTCTGAGCATGTGAGTTGTGCAACTGGATTGTTGAGTGTACATTCAGAAATCCTGAGTTGACATCAGAACGTTCAACACAGGAATGATCTGGATGTAGCTACATCTGGATATGCCTTTTGTCAGAAATTAGTTGGATTTCTAAGCAAATCAGATGAACTTCTAGTACAATCCTTCATCTTCCGATGCTGAGTGGAAAAGTCACTTAAACATCTGACAAATAGCTAAGTCTTTGAAGTTTATGTTTGATTTTCTTTCTAAGTTTTAAATTAAATCTATACTATGTTTGTCCATTGATGTGGTTGGAAAAAAAGACATTAATTCAGACCACTGGTTACTTAGCAACTTGTATTTATTAAAAGCAGCTCTGTGAGATAAGAACCAGTAATTCATATTTTGGCTTAGCTCTAGTTAGCCTTTCAAGACACTCTTGGAAATGAATGCATTGTGTAATCTTGAATATGAAGGGTGTTATGCCTCCACCTCCCCCCTTTTTTAAATAGTCCTCATTTTCCATCCTCAGTCATTGGAGGTTTACCCTGTGATTCATGATCTAATTTCAGAATGAAAGATCAGAAAGCTGACTGAAATTTGTCTAGGTATTAACATTATAGTGCATATAGTAAAGCAGATTTTTCTCTGGTATTCTTCCCTTTTGAGACTCCAGTCAAGCTGTTTAAGATGAGATACTTAAATATTTAAGTTTTTTTCTCTTGGGCTGTGCCCAAAATAAATAAAATTTTTAAACTGCTTATCATGGTTTTGAAGTAGCACAAGCACTGCTATTCCCTGCATAATGAAACATGGCCTTTCTTATCAAGTATTTATTTGTTAAGTAGGCACCAGAGCACTTGAACTAGAGTTAAGTCATGTTCCTTTCATGTCTTATGAAGGTCCTTGAAAGCAAGGGAGTGGAAATTTGATTTTGGCAACATAGCCAATTCAAGATAGGTTTCTTGAAAGGAGTAGGCATGAAAGAATCTTTATGGAAGGGGACTTTGGCAATTGGGTGGTGAGTGGATTGGCCAAAGGAGAGAGTACAGGTGCAATCTGTGTCAGATAATGACAGCCTAACGTAGGATCCCAGTGACACTGGGTTGAAGAAGGGAAAACTCTAGACAGCCAGACGTCAGGATTCTTTGTTTTATGTGGAAGAGAGGTGTTAACCTGGGGTACATACAGTGTGGTCACACACCTGTTCCACATCCACAGAACACCTCTTCATTTGATGAGAACATTCTTTCCTCCCAAGCCCTGATGTAACCTCAGAATCTTGCAAACATTTGACAAATGCTTATTAATAAGCATTAGTTATGAAACATGTGCCATATGTTGGGCACTGTACTCAGCCTTTACATGTGTTATCTCAAAGATGATGTAGTGGTTAGGAACATGAACTCTTTTTGCCATTTACAAGTTATGTGTCTTTGGGTTAGTTCCTAAGTTTTCTGAACTTCAGTTTATTCGTCTTTCAATTGGGGTGTTAGTTTTTCCCTATAAGGTTTGGGGGAGGAGTAAATGAATAAATAGATATAAATGGAAAGTTCTAAGAAGTGTCTGACATGAGGTTAATTGTTCCATGTGTTTGTTATTATTAATTCATAAAACAATCTTATGCAATAGGTACAATTTTGCAGATTAAAAAACTGAAGCACAAAGAAGCTAGGTAAGTTGCCGAGGGTCATTGCTCAGAAAGTGACAGAGCTGAACATCTAACTTAGACGGTCTGACTCAGTGTCTGCTCTCCTGACTTAGGTGGGGACACTGATTGGAGTGAGAAAAGTGAGGGCTTGTCTTCATGAGAGTTGGTGCCCCAGTCATTTCCACTGTAGAGTTTATCATCTCCTGTATAGAATACCCAGATTCTTATACAAAATTTTTGCCATTTTTCCTTGATGTTTAATGGTTTTGTAAATGGTATTTTGCATTAAATTCCTTATTAAGAAGGGTTCTAATTTGTTTTTGCCTAAAAGTTGACCTGTGTAATTATTTTCATTTGTAACATCCCGTCTTATACCTAGTGAACCTTTGCTGAGGTAGGAAGATGTGTGTGTGTGTGTGTGTGTGTGTGTGTGTGAGTGTGAGTATGTGAGAGAGAGAGTTGGTCAGTCGTGTCTGACTCTTTGAGACCCCAGGGACTGTAGCCTGCCAGGCTCCTCTGTCCATGAGATTCTCCAGGTGAGAAGACTGGATCAAGTTGCCATTTCCTACTCTAGGGGATCTTGCTGACCCAGGGATCAAACTCAGGTCTCCTGCATTGAAGGCAGATTCTTTACCATCCATCCCAGCCACCAGGGAAGCCCTTGTAATATGTACTATGTATCTTTTATACAATGTGTGTGTGTGCTGAGTTGCTTTAGTTGTGTCCAACTCTTTGCAACCCTGTGGACACAGGAATCAAACCTCTGTCTCCTACTTTGCAGGCAGATTCCTAACCCACTGAGATACCTGGGAAGCTATAATGTATGTAGTGTGTATATAATATAATGTGTATGTTATATAAATGTGTACATTATAAAATATATACATTATATGTAATATATATGCTGTATAATACATTATATTAGGGAGATACTTACATTATATATAATCACTGGATAAGGAGAGATGTTACAGATGAGTATGTATATATTATTGGAAATGTATCAGTAGTTTGAAAAATTTCTATGCCATCCACCTTTATCCACTTTTTTAGAGTCTCATATATCACCAATTCATAAGCCATGGTGAAGTTATGATGCCATTTCATGACCATTTTTATTCAGAATATTTTAGAGTATTAATATTTTAACTTTAATATTAAGTTAAAATTAAATTTAATTTTAGTTTAATTTAAATTTAATATTAAAGTTAAATATCAGCTGTTCTTTGACTTGTTGAAATAATTACATCACATCTAATTATAAAAGGCCAGACCTTTTTTATTATTGGACCTGCCACTAACATATTATACTTCAGCTATACCTCAATAAAAAAAAAAAAAGATGCCAGATTTTAATTAGAGGTGGGAAGACTGCTGTGGCAACAAAGAATAAAAAATTCTCAATTCCTCCAGAACTTCTTTAAGAAGCAGTATGTCATCACTGATTCCAGTATTTTAACATTACGTTGTTGGTGGTGGTCAGTCACTCAGTCGTCTCTGATTTTTGCAACCCCATGGATTGCAGTATGCCAGACTTGCCTGTCCTGTACTATTTTCCAGAGTTTGCTCTAGTTCATGTCCACTAAGTTGGTGATGCTATCTAACCATCTCATCCCCTGCAACTCTCTTTGCCTTTTGCCTTCAATTTTTCACAGCATCAAGGTTTTTTCCAATAAGTTGGCTCTTCACACCAGGTGGCCAAAGTATTGGAGCTTCAGCTTTAGCAACAATCCTTCCAGTGAATATTCAGGTTGATTTCCCTTGGGATTGGCTGGTTTGATCTCCTTGCAGTCCAAGGGACTCTCCACAGTCTTTCTCTGTACCACAATTCAAAAGCATCAGTTCTTCGGTGTTCAGCCTTTTTTATGGTCCAACTATCACATTTGTACATGAACACTGGAAAAACCATAACTTTGACTATATATGGACCTTTGTTGGCAAAGTAATGTCTTTGCTTTTCAATATGCTGTCTAGTTTGTCGAAGCTTTCCTTCTAAGAAGCAAGTGTCTTTTAACTTCATGGCAGCAGTTACCATCCACAGTGATTTTGGAGCCCAAGAAAAGAAAATCTGTCACTGCTTCCACTTTTTCCCCTTCTATTTGCTGTGAAGTGATGGGAACAGATGCCGTGATATTAGTTTTTTTTAATGTTGAGTTTTAAGTCAACTGTTTCACTCACCTTTTTCAAGGTGAGGCTGTTTAGTTCCTCTTCACTTTTTGGCTCTTTAGTTCCTCTTCACTTTCTGCCATTAGAGTGGTATCATCTGCATATCTGAGATCATTGATATTTCTCCCTGCAGTCTTGATTCTAGCTTATGACTCATCCAACCCAACATTTCACATGATGTACTCTGCATATAAGTTAAATAAGCAGGCTGACAATATACAGCCTCGTACTCCTTTCCCAATTTTGAACCAGTCAGTTGTTCTACGGAAGGTTCTAACTGTGCCTCTTGACCTGCATACAGGTTTCTCAGGAGACAGATAATGTAGTCTGGTGTTCCCATCTCTTTGAGAATTTTCCACAGTTTGCTGTGATTCACACAGTCCAAGGCTTTCTCATAGTCAGTGAAGCAGAAGTAGATTTTTTTCTCTGGAATCCCCTTGCTTTTTTTACGGTCGAATGAATGTTGGCATTTTAAGTCCTTATAATTATTTGTTTTCATAAATAACTTTCAGAAATTTGTGACTCATTGTTTTTATCTAAGGAGGCAAAAACTATTCTTGGTCTTGTGTAAAAAGTTCATGGATACTATTTAATTGAGGAATATTTTTTAAATCTGATTTTAAAAAATATAGCCTGTGTTGTTTGATTTTACCCTTTTGTGTAAGTAATTATTTAACTGAAGTCCAGTTTATTTAAAGGAACTGTTTTAAAAATTTGTGAGTTTAAACTTAATTAAGGATGAAAGAATTTGAGTTTTGATGAATTTGGTGTTTTGCTTTTAGACTTTTGCTATACTTAGGTTTCAGCAGTACTGCAATAACTGAACCAAAGATTCAACCCAGGCTCATATAAGAGATAACTGTTGAGAGACCCATCACAAATTATTCACTTTGATTGATTCACTTGATTTGACTCTGGTTTATCTGGAAACAGGTGGCCAGTGATGAGTCATTTTTAACCCTTCTAGGCCCCAGTTAACATTGCCTGCCTGTTTTGTCTTTGCAGGTACTTAGAGGTGGGTCTCTGGGGGAGTATTACATTTCAGACTTCAATGGCTAGGCCAATAATCAACTGTGCACCTTTTCATTAAAAGCAGAAAGAAAACTGTAATCACTAATGGCCATCTTGGTTAACTTCTGCTCATCTAAGGACCCTGTAATTTTATTTAACCTGTTGCTGGAGCCTTGTCTTTTAACTCTGGGAGCATGAATGTCAGCCACTGGGAAGAAATATGGGGAGGCCTTTATGCCTGTGGGTTTATGCTTCAGTCTTCTGATGGGTTGACTCCACTTTTTTTTTTTTTTCCCAATCTTTTGTCCTTGAAAGATTGGCTTTTAAGTTGTTCCGCAAGGTAAATTTTCTTTAACGGGAAGAACAATTGAAAGTGGTGAATGGAATGAGGTTAGAAAAGAAACCTAGAATAAATCTTTCATACATTCCTGTTTTTGTAAAAATGAGGCAGAGAAACTGCTTACTGAATCATTATACCTCTTTAAGGGGGGAAAAAATGAAAATCATTTGGAATCAGTAGTGGGTATGGAACTTTTTTGTCCAAATATTGAAAAGTTCAAGAAAATCACATATGGCTTTGAAAGAAATGCAAATGACATTCTTAGGAGATCAAGGTTCTTTTTCTTTCATCAAAATGTTAGTGAAAGTGTTAGTCACTCAGTCATGTCCGACTCTTTGTGACCCCATGGACTGTAGCCCACCAGGCTCCCCTGTCCATGGATTTCTCCAGGCAAGAATGCTGGAGTGGGTAGCCATTTCTTTCTCCAGAGGATCTTCCCAATCCAGAGATTGAACACGAGTTTCCTGCATTGCTGGCAGATTCTCTGCCATCTGAGCCACAAGGGAAGCTCCTTCTTTTTGTCAAGTGCACTATTATTGAAAGACTTAGGAAGGTCACTAAGGCAGTGTATCTCAAACTAGTCTCAGAAAACCAGAATGACTTCCATGCCACCCTTATAAAGTTAAAAAGATTTTTTTTTGTTGTTTTATTTTTGGCCATGTAGTATGTGGGATCTTAGTTCCGAAACTAGGAACTGAACCTGTGCCCCTACATTGGAAGTGCAAAGTCATAACCCCTGGACCACCAGAGAAGTCCTCCCAGAGGTTATTTATTATTCAGTAAGTCTAGACAGGGCCTGGGAGACTTCTTTTACCAACCTTTTCAGAGAATTCTGATGCAGGTGGTCCATAAACCATACTTAGAGGAAAACCTATTTAGAAGCTAAATTTAATTTCATATTCAGATTTGTGCTTAAGTTTTATGCATTTATTCCTCTGACTTCCATAGACATTTTTATGGAATAACATGTGTCAGTGCTACCTTGGGATTTTTATAATGTCACCCAATACTGTGTTTTATTTCCTTGTCATTACCTATTTTTAAATAGATGAAATCAGAAAACCACAGAGTTGGTGGGAAGTTTTAGAAAGGATGTCGGACCTTCTGAATGGCGGATGTTGGGGTAGGGCAGAGAGGGTTTGCTCAAAGAGAAGTAGAGGAAGCCATATATTACGAAGCAGTGGAAAACAAAGTCAGTAGAGCACAGCACCGAGGGCTGGCAAGGGTGGACCTCTTCTGGTGGGCAGCAGGTTGCCAGTTGCTTTATTGAGCAGCGCTCTAACCTGATGCAAACAAGCCTTACTCTTGTGCAAGGGACACGTGATACCTGGTCCAGAAGAGAGGATTCGTGAAAGGCAGAAGGGAGCAGGTGAGCGCTTAGGCCTTGATTTTAGCAAGACTGACTGAGAGGTTCATGAAGCAGAATTCTCCCAAGCTGGTTTCCGTAAGGTCTATAGCCAGTGAATTGCTGTCCCCAGCAGCCGCAGTGGCGGTGGCAGTGTTAGTTAGAGTCCGCCTGCCAACGGAGGAGACGTGGGTTCAATCCCTGGGTCAGGAAGACCCCCGGAGAAGGAAATGGCAACCCACTCCAGGATTCTTGCCTGGAAAATTCCATGGACAGAGGGACCTGGTGGGCTACAGTCCATGGGGTTCACAAAAGACTCAAAGGTGACTTTACCAAACAACAACAGGCAGCTGCATGTCACGGCGTAACATCAAGGTCACCCAGCCCAGCCGTAAGGACATAGAGTCTCTCTCAGCTTTGACAGCCTTTAAATAACTATATATTTCAACTAGTATTACTGCCGTAACATGGTTGGGCATGAGTCTCGCATTAGACCAGGGAAATAGACTCAGGGAATAATTGATCAGAATCCATACATCTAGAAACTAGCAGGGCTGGACTAAATATCTGGAGCTACCTAATTATGAATTATAGGCTTTTTTTAAAAAAAAGTATTATTTGTCTGATTATAAAGTGATACATATCTGTAACAAATTATATTGAAAGTGAAAGTGTTAGTCTCTCAACTGTGTCCGACTCTTTTCGACCCCCTGTACTTTAGCTCACCAGGCTCCTCTGTCCATGGAATTCTCCAGGCAAGAATACTGGAGGGGCTCACCATTCCCTTCTCCAAGCTATCTTCTCAACCCAGGGATCGAACAAAGGTCTCCCATATTGCAGACAGATTCTTTACCGCCTGAGTCACCAGCTGAAAACAATCCAGTGTATGTTGTTCAACTCTTTTCTTGCAAACACCAACATACATTAAGTACATGTGTATTAGGAATACAAGATGGGGAGTCGTGTTATTTTACAACTTGCTTTTTTTTTCACTTAGTGCTATAATTGGGACAACTTCCTGGTTCAGAGCATACAGATGTAAGTCTTCTAATGGCTTCATTTACTACAGAAATTTTTTTTTCAAATAACCTCCTGCATATTTCTGTTTCCTCCTACATATTTCATTTTCCAGAATTGTAATTTTTTAAGCTATTCTGCATTGCTTTAGAGCAAATGTGTGTTTGAGTGTGTATGTGTGTGTTATTAGTGTTTTATTGGGCAGGACAGTCTATGGGAAAAACTTGGAATTGCTGAGTCAACAGAAACATGTACTATTTTTTAAACAGCCAATTTTTCTTCCAGTCTTCAATATTAAGTATGATGGATCGTGTAAAGTTTACCAAAGAAATGAAAATACTGTTTCAAATTCGTAGTTTTGTAATTACTAGTGACATTAACATTCTTTCACATGTTCTTAGCTATTCATAGTTCTCTCATGACTTGTTCATTTGCCTATTTTTATTCGACTTTTCATCTCTTTCTTACTGTTACCCAAATATGCCTTAGAGTTTAGATACAGCTGGTACTATATATATTGCATGTAATGCAAACTTTTTTCCTTTTGTTGTCCTTTGTTGAAGGGATTGTTAAGGTACTAGGTGAACATTTTACAAATATTTAATTTTAAGTAATTTCAGACTTACAGAAAACTGCAAAAATAGTACACAGAATTTCTGTATATCCTTTACCCATTTTCCCCAAATTCTAACACCTCATTAATCATGGTAGTTATCAAAATAGGATGCTAACATTGTTACAATACTATATTGTCTAGGCTATAAGTCTTGCTTAAGTTCCACCAGTGTCTCCTTCTGGTCCAGAGCCCCATCCAGGATCACACGTGGCATTTTGCTGTTTTGTCTTCTTAGTCCCTTTTGATCAGAAATGTTCCCTCAGTGTTTGTCTGTCTTTCATCATCTTGACACGTTTTCGGAACACTCTCCAGTTGTTTTGTAGAAAATCCCTCAATATAGGTTTGTGTTACATTTCTTCACGAATGTATGACTAAGAGTGTGGCTTAGTCTGGAAGTAGTCAAAAATATCTGCCTGAGGAAGAGATGCTTAAACTAACCCTGGAAAGATACAGAGGAAGTAAACGTGTGAAATGAGGGTTCAGAGAAGGCTGGTGGTTTGGCAGCTGGGTCAGACCTAGCTCTGTGGGACCTATTAAAGATGTTATATTGACAGTGATGGGAAGCTGTTGAAGGGTTTTAAGGGGAAAAATGACAATATTTGAATGGCATGCCGGTTGTGTGTGAAATTTAAGAGGCAGTGATGGAAACAAATAGACCAATTGGAAGGCTATTCAAGTGATGCAGACATAATAAACAGTGGCACAGATTAGGCTTCTCTGAAGAAAGATGGTGAGAAAATGCAGATTTGAGAGTTATCTCAGTAGATAGAGTGATAGAATGGATGTGGATTGAGGGAGGAAGAGATGTATGGCAGCTGTTTCTAAGTTTTCCCAGGTTTGTGTAACTGATTGGATGTTGATGGCATTTACTGAAATACAGGAGAAATCTCTTCTGAAGTCAGATGCATCACCATCTCTGCTTCCCTTACATGCGACATTCACAGTATCTTTGCCTGCTTGTGCTCCTGAATCCCAGTCTGTCTGTCCACTTCACTTCCAAGTTCTATGTGTTTTCCCCTCAGAATCTCTCCCAATAGCTGTTTATCCTTCTACATTCTCTACCACTCTCAGTCTAGTCCTGGGGTACCTCAAACACAGTTGCATCCTTGCCTCCTTTCTGAATTGCCAGTATCTTTTTTTCTATCTAAGTTTACCCATCTTTCACAGACTCTGTTTTTCTCAGCTTCATTGAGGTATTATTAACTGTTAGGTGCTCAGTCATGTCCAGCTCTTTGCATCCACATGGACTGGAGCCTGTCAGGGACCTCTGTCCATGGAATTCTCCAGGCAAGAATACCGGAGTGGGTAGCCATTCCCTTCTCCAAGCGATCCTCCCAACCCAGGGATGGAACCCAGTTCTTCTGCGTTGCAGGCAGATTCTTCACCACCTGAGCCACCAGAGATTACTTCATTTGAGCAAATAATGTGCTCTGTGTCTAGTTTGGGCAGATCACCTTATTGATCAGAGTTGAGAATTAAACAAGAAGCTAAGCAAAATTGAAGAGATTCAGGGTCAGGTTGCCTCAGGATAAAAAGAAACTGTGTCTTTGTCAGACTCCTTACATAAAAGTAAATTCCACACAGATCAAAGGTATTCATTCAAAAATAACTAACCATAAAATTACTAGGAGAAAATGATTGGTAGACATATTTAAAATTTTTATCACTAGTGAGTTTGAAGATCCTCTAAAGAATGATGTATAACCAAGCTATCATAAAGGAAAAATAGATTAGGCTACAACTTTAAAAATTTTGTATAAAAATTAAACAACCTGCAACAAAAACTTGAACTAAACTAATAAATATAGAATAATGATATAGAAGGACAGAAATATAAAATTCAACATTTTCAAACTCTACAGAAATAACTGCTTCAGGAATGAATCATCTTTGAATGCTAAAATGAATAGGCAAAAGTATATTTGCATTTCTCAAAATAACTCACTATAAGATACTTTGTAATTACAAGAAGAAAATTAGTGTCTCTACAGGGAAGAAACCTGGCAGATGTGACTTAGGTGATCAAAGTTGACATCGGGTAACAAGGCAAAGCAGTGTCTTCCTGAAGTGCTGAGAAGAACATATCACCACTTTGGAGGTATTTTTGCCCTCACAATGCATAACAGTCTGTTGTATTTTGTATCTGTAGCACTTACCACAGTTTTAGTGATTTATTTGTGCAGATGGTTAATATCTTAGCATCTCTCTGCTCAACTTCCCACCTCTAGCAGAATATAAGTTTCATAAGATCAATAGTGTCTGTATGTTTGCTCACTAGCTCCTAGCGTGAGTAGGAGCTTCATAAATAATGTTGAATAAGTCAATGAAGGAGAAGGCAATGGCACCCCACTCTAGTACTCTTGCCTGGGAAATCCCATGGATGGAGGGGCCTCGTAGGCTATAGTCCATGGGGTCTCTAAGAGTCGGACACGACTGAGCGACTTCACTTTCACTTTTCACTTTCGTGCATTGGAGAAGGAAATGGCAAGCCACTCCAGTGTTCTTGCTTGGAGAATCCCAGGGACAGAGGAGACTGGTGGGCTTCCGTCTCTGGGGTCACACAGAGTTGGACACGACTGATGCGACTTAGCAGCAGCAGCAAGTCAGTGAATGAATGAATTTACTTAGAGGTAGTACTTGTGGGAAAGAGGTAGTTAGCCTTGGAACTATTGAGTTCTCACTTAATCCCAGTTGGATGCCATGGTGAAAGTGGCTGGAGTGAAGACACAGTGCTCAGACTAAACCTTAATTGAAGCCTTGAAAGAAACATGGAATAAAAGAACATTAAGAGAAAAGACTTAACATAAAGTGTGTTAAAAGAAAAAGCTGGCTTGAAATTCAGCATTCGAAAAACGAAGATCATGTCATCCGGTCCCATCACTTCATGGCAAATAGATGGGGAAACAATAGAAACAGACTTTTATTTTCTTGGGCTCCAAAATCACTGTGGATGGTGACTGCAGCCATGAAATTAAAAGACACTTGCTCCTTGAAAGAAAAGCAATGACACACCTAGACAGCATATTAAAAAGCAGAGACATTCCTTTGCTTATAAAAGTCCATATAGTCAAAGCTATGGTTTTTCCAATAGTCATGTATGGATGTGAGGGCTAGACAGTAAAAAAAAAAAGTACTAAAGAATTGATGCTTTGAAACTGTGGTGCTGGTGAAGACTCTTGAGAGTCCCATGGCCTGCAAGGAGATCCAACCAATCAGTCCTAAAGGAAATCAGTCCTGAGTATTCGTTGGAAGGACTGATGCTGAAGCTGAAGCTCCAATACTTTGGCCACCTGATGCGAAGAGCTGACTCATTAGAAAAGACCCTGATGCTGGGACAGATTGAAGGCAGGGGAAGAAGGGGACGATAGAGGATGAGATGGTTGGATGGCATCACCGACTCAATGGACATGAGTTCGAGCAAGCTCCGGAGATGGTGAAGGACAGGGAAACCTGGCCTGCTGCAGTCTGTGAGGTCGCAAAGAATCAGACTCAACTGAGTGGCTGAACAACAAAGGTGAGGGAAGAGGGAGGAGAACGGAACTACCTCTACTTCATTTAAAATGAGGCAGGAGTTTGTTGTAGAGCAGGTACTGTTTAGCTGATCAAGGCCAGGCATTTAGAGGTTATTGGTAACTGTCTTAGAGAACTTTTTCTAATGCACCGAGTCTCAGGTTTCAGTGAACATAAAGATCTTCTGGGGCGCTTGATAAAAATAGAGATCTGTGAGGCACCCTTCCCAGAAATTCTGACTTGGTGAGGCATAGAAATCTGTTTCTTGTTAACAACCACCCTCCTCCTCTACTGAGTAATTATGCTGCAGGTGGCCCAGGAACCACACTCAGAGGAAACTACATCAGAATGGAGGGATGTCAGCTGCAGGGAAGGAAAATAGGAAGTGAGTGGGGTGTGCAAAGAGAAACAGGGGACTGGACTGCCACTTGCTAATGATTTGGGCAATACATAGGGGCTTCCCTGATGCTTCAGCCGGTAAAGTATCCACCTGCAATGCAGGAGACATAGAGAGATGATCCCCTGGAAGAGGGACTGGCAACTCACTCCAGTGTTCTTGCCTGAAATGTCCCATGGGCAGAGGACCTTGATGGGCTGTAGTCCGTAGGGTCACAGAGTCGGACACAGCTGAGCGACTAAGCACACAATTGGCGGTATAGGGAATTTTTTAAGCATTTAAAAGTAACCTGCGGGGAAAGTTTTGGAGAGACACAGCCTGTTTTGATTTTGTCCGCTACATTGAAGAGATTGTCTACCTCAAAACCAGAAATATGACTGCAGCTGTCTACTGAAATATGTTGAACAGTTAGAATATTTCCTGTGGTTGAGAAACCCTGGAGAAGGAGAAGCAGTGGATGAGAGGTATTCTAGGACAGCTTTTGGTTTTGAAAATACTGCTGGATTAAATTCATCTTGTTCGTATGTACTGCCCTTAGGAAGTATATGAAAATTAACTGATTAATAATGCCCAAGGATTGACCTCATCTCTGGGCTTCAGGCATCTGGCAGGCAAAGAAAATGATATTTAGAAATTTTATTTCTGACTCATTATGCTTCATTGAATTAGACAACTTCTGGATGGTATTTTCGTAAAAGCAAATTACAATAAAAGGGAAGTATGTTCAAGTGGATATTAGAGTTTGGTGGTTTATGGGCGGTTTATCTTTAGAATGCATAATTTCTAGGAAATTTTAGCATTTTAACAGCAAGATAACACAGTTGAGCTCTTGTGAATTTATGGTGACAAATTAGCTGCATTTCTTCCCAGCGCTTCAAATTCATTTTCCAAATGTTTTATTAAGTTTTTATTATTTTATGAAAATATTGATTGAATCATCTCATTTAAAAATACAGCAGAATCATAGATTAGTACATTTATGAGCATATGAAATGCCTTTTGAATATCATAATTTATTTTTGTATTGAAGTATAGTTGATTTACAATATCATCTTAGTTTCAGATGTACAGAAAACCAGTTCAGTTATACATACGTATTTTTTTCTAATTCTCATCCATTATAAGTTATATGACATTGACTGTAGTTCCCTGTGCTATACAGCGCATACTTGTTATCTATTTTATATATAGTATTGTATATCTGTTAATTCCTTGCTCCTAATTTGTCCCTACCTCCATTTCCCCTTTGGGAAGTTTGTTTTCTATCTCTGAGTCTGTTCTGTTTTGTAAATAAGTTCATTTGTATTACTTTTTAGATTCTGCATATAACTGATATCATATAATATTTGTCTTTGGCTTTTTCACTCTATAGGATCATCTCTCGGTCCATCCATGTTGCTGCAAAGGCAATTACTTCATTCTTTCTTATGCCCAAGTAATTTGAATATCACAACTGCAAATTTATATTAAACACCAGCAAATATTTTAAATTGAACTGTCTTGGTTAGATAACTATGCATTGAATTTCTTTTCTTTTAATGTTTGTTTCTATTTATTTATTTATTTTTTAGTTGTGCTGGGTCTTCCTTGCTTTGAAGGCTTTTCTCTAGTTGTAGCCAGTGGGGGCGGTGCATAGGCTCTACCATGTGCAGACTTCAGTAGTTGCAGCACGTGGGCTCAGTAGCTGCAGAGCTGGGCTCTAGAGCACAGGGCGCTGCGCAGGCTCTACGGTGTGCAGACTTCAGTAGCTGCAGCCCGTGGGCTCAGTAGCTGCAGAGCTGGGCTCTAGAGCACAGGCTGTAGTATGTGGCACACAGGCTCAGTTTCCCCACGGCACACAAGATCTCAGACCAGGGATCAAACCCGTGTCTCCTACATTGGCAGGCCAGTTCTTTACCACTGAGCCACCAAGGAAGCCCTACACTGAATCTCTTAACTACATATTCCAGGCGTTCAGTCCACAGACATCGAATCATCCTGCCTAAGAAACAAGTGGAGGGAATGGATGCCCTTTTCCTTTTTGGCAACAAAAAGACTATGAATCAGATGCTAGTAATGCCAAACTGAAGTCTCATTTCTGCTCTTATCCAAAGCCCAAGAATTTGACCTTCCCATGATTTCATCATTGGCTATTAAATATGAATTGCCAGTATCACTGTGTGACTAATAGTATGAACTCTGGGATCTTACACACCTAGTTTTAAGTTTTTGCTCCACCACTTAGTTAACTTGCTTACCTATTCTAGGCTCTAGTTTCCTCCCCTTTAAAATGGAGATGATGATCATTATCAGCTGATGAGTGCTTCCTGCCACCAAGCCTCTTGCCACCGTTGGTTTCATCTAGACTCAACTGCCTCCTGTTTGATAAGGCTATTGTGAGGACTGAGCTCACGGGGGTTAGTACATTATTTCAGTTAACCAGAGAAGGAAAGCTTTTGGTTAGTTGTGTGTGTGTATTAGTAGCTCAGTCATGTCTGACTATTTGTGATCCCTGGACTGTAGTCTGCCAGACTCCTCTGTCCATGAGATTTCCTAGGCAAAAATACTGAAGTGGGTTGCCATTTCCTTCTCCAGCAGATCTTCCCCACCCAGGTATCAAACCTAGGTCTCCTGCATTGTAGATAGATTCTTTACCATCTGAGCCACCAAGGAAGCCCTATCTGTTATTATTATGATAGCTTTTGCTGAATTACAGATGATATGCATAGTCTTACCTCACCTTCACAGAGCTCAGCTTGCTCTTATCTAGAAGGAAGTGCAGGTGGGAGGGAAAGTAAGAAAAATGACTTTTGAGCAACCAAATTATAAGTCATGTAGCAGTCACTGTAGTCAGCATATAGTTTACTCACAGGAGACTATTCAGGAGATCCCTTCAGACCTGTGTCCAGTTCAGCTTTCATTTTACAAATAAGCTCAAATGAGAGTGACTGAGCTAGACTAAAAGGAGAGAATGAAGTCAGAGCGGTTTGGTGGTTATTTTTCTAAGTGATTTTCTAGATTGAAAGCAAGTTAGAAATGGAGGGAAACATTGCTGTTAGCAGGTACATTGACATGAGACTGAGTCATCCAGCAAGAGTATATAATGTATTGTGTGTGTGTGTGTTTAGTTGCTCAGTCCTGTCCAACTCTTTGCAGTCCTATGGACTGTAGCCTGCCAGACTCCTCTGTCCATAGAATTTTTCAGGCAAGAATACTGGAACTGGTTGCCATTTCCTACTCCAGGAGATCTTCCCAACCCAGGGATCTCTTGGGTCTCCTGCATTGGCAGGTGAATTCTTTACCACTATTTATATTTTAATCAAAGAAAAATATAATATTGTCTTAGAGATATTTACTTTGACAGTTAAATTTCACAAAATTCTTCTCCTTCTTTGTCTTATTGATATTCAGAATCACCACTTTCACCACTGGATTCGCCTAGGTAATTATCAGTATTTCCCTGCATTGCCAGAGTAACCCTATATCAATTAGGCAGCAGATTATGGAATCCTAAGGTGCCTTAGACAATGGTACTTGTGTCTTACACAACAGTTCAGGGAAGAATGGTTTCAAGATGACTTCAGCAGCTCAGCACTATCTGCAAGGAGCCAGGCTCCCTCCACCCTCCACCTCTGCCATCCTCTCACACCAGCTGCCTTTTAGGTTTGACCCATCTGGGTTGCAAGATGGCTGCTGCATTTCAAGTTTCACATGAAGACACATGTCCAGCTGATGAAAAGGCACATATTCTGTAGTCTTTTTGTATAGGAGATGAAAGTCTCTCAGAATCCTCCCAACAAATTGCTTCCTTCTTGTCCCTTTGTCCAAGATTTGGTCAACCGTCAGCTAGTGGAGTCCTGAGTGCCAAGGAGTCTGGAAAAGTGAGTATCTCTAGTGAGACTGGACCCTGCTGGCAGGAAGAATGGTGGATGGTGGAGGAGTGGGTGGCTGTTGGATAGACAACTGACAGTGTCTGGCAAAAAGCTACCTGCAACAAAGCAAGTAGTTAGACATTAGTCATTTCTGATATCTACAGTAGAAGTCTGTATCACTTTACATTTCTAACCGTCTTCCTCCTGTGTGCCAGGAACTATAATAGAATTTTGTTTGTGTGTTTCTTTAAATGAATTTCCATTCCATTTCTTCTGGAAAACTGTTATTTCTCTCCATTTAATAGATGAAGATAAAGTGCACAAAAAAGTTAAATCAGACACCATTGCACCATTGCATTGTCTTACAAGTGGTAGAAGCTGGAATCTCCTACAGGTACATGGCCCCAAAGCCTGAACTGTTGGGTTAAGACTATGCAGCGACGTCATCCTGGTGTCAGAACAAAAACCGTAGTGCACTATGAGAAATAATTCTCTTACGGCCCAAAGTGCGACTTGATTGCTCTCAGAGTGGCCTAGATTTACCTCAGAGTAATTTAAAACATATGTTGGGTGTGGTGATTTATTTAATAGTCTTTCCTGAAGCAACTGCATTCCTGCCGATTGATCTAATCTAAACCACACTGCCAAGGTGTGTTTACCTTTGGTAGCCTTCTGAGGATGGGCTCCCCTGCTGCCTCAGGTGTAAAGAGTCTGCCTGAAACGCAGGAGACGTGGGTTTGATCTCTGGGTTGGGGAACAGCTATCCACTCCAGTATTCTTGTCTGGAGAATTCCTTGGACAGAGGAGCCTGGCAGGCTACAGTCCACGGGGTTGCAAAGAGTCAGACATGGCTGCATGACTAACACAACATTCTCCTGGGGATAGGAGACAAACACCTGAACCCCAATGAATACTCGCATGTAGTACTTAACAAGCATATAAAGAAATCAATAAAAGCTAGTTCTCATATTTGGGTCAAATTTCATATTTATCTTACCAATATTTTAATACAAATAAGATATCCTCTGGATCGTGGCATATTTCTGATTTACAATTATTACATAGAAATAATCTTTCAAGTATAAAAAAATAATCTTGGGTTTTAATGTCTGAATCCTTCTAAATAGCAAGAATGGGCTTAGGTCATTTTTTTTTCTTTTCCTGAAGCAGGTCCCAGTCTGTAAATGTGTGACTCAGGAGCTCCATCTTTCTGCATCTGTCATTAAAGGCTTGGGAGTGACCCTTTGCTTCCTTTTATCTAAATCAGATTAGGTCACTGCACCCACGGCCTGGGTTATGATCATTTCCCTCATCCAGCTGTAAACTGCACCCTTTTCTTCCTGGAAAACATGAACTATAACCCAGTGGGGAGAAGAAAGGCTGCTGGATTGACCAATTAGAAATGAGACTCCAGGACATGCGTGAGGCATTCTGGCCTCTCTCACCTGCCAGCAGCCTACACCTGCTTATCCAGTTCTGTACAGCGGTCAGTCTGAAAGGAGTGCCAGGAAGCCAATGACACGTTTGCGCCAAGGTCTCACTGGCCGTCTTGTGTGCCCCGTCTCTAAGGAGACTGTCCACTGCCTGGTTGGTCTGTATTCTATACTTTGTATTCTGGAAAATCTGGTTCTGTGTGTGCAGGGAAGTTAGGATTCTGAGCTTACACACACACACACACACACACACAAGTAAAAAGAAGAAAAATTAAGGGAATTAAAAATTAAGGCTCAAAAGTCACAAAAGAAACTCTGTGTTAACCAATCGGACACTTTCCTCTTATTCTTGACATTACTTGCTCCTGGCTATAAAGTGCAAGATCGTAGAGCTGCTTCATTTCCTTGGGGGCAGTTGAGACACATAGATATCCAGGTGGGACCCTGAACCTAGAAGGATCCTGGTGTTGGGTGTAATACCTTGAGGGCATAGAGAGAGTAAAAGTCAAAGCTATATCAGTTTGGAGAGAGTCATGCCCTCCCAGGCCACTCTTGGCTGAGATTTGATTTTTGCCCCACCTTCTCTGGGCACAGTCAAGAATTGCTCAGATGGTTCCTGGAGCTACTTGTTAGCTGTTCCACGGGTACTGGGGTTGGTTTCCGTGTGCTCATTGTAAATATATGGTCCCGATACCCATTCTGTGCCTGATTCCCCCACAGTGTTGTATGTGAGAATGAACAGAGAGAGGACTTAACTCTTTAAAAGGTCCATCAGAGAGAAAATATGGTTGTGTCTTTGGACCTATAAACATAAAGGCAAGAAAACAGGAGCTCTAAAACAAAAAGAACTTTCAAGAGGTATCTTACAGGTTAAATGTATCACAAGGCTGTGGTTTAGATGTTATCAAGCTTCAGGAATATGGGCTCTTCCGGGAGCAGAGAGTAGGGAGCAGGATGAGATTAAATCAGGCATTCCTGATGAATGTTTCTGATTAGTTGTAGACCACTCTGAAGGTTTCCCTGGTAGCTCAGCTGGTTAAGAGTCCACCTGCAATGTAGGAGACTCTAGTTTGATTCCTGGGTCAGGAAGATCCCCGGGAGAAGGGATAGGCTACCCACGCCAGTATTCTTGGGCTTCCCTGGTGGCTCAGATGGTAAAGAATCTGCCTGCAATGTGGGAGACCTGGTTCGATCCCTGGGTTAGGAAGGTTATAGAGGAGGGAGTGGCAACCCACTCCAGTATTCTTGCCTGGAGAACCCCTGTGGACAGAGGAGCCTGGTGGCTACAGTCCATGGGGTCACAAAGAGTCAGGCACAACTGGGCAACTAAGTACAGCACAGCACAGACCACTCTGAGTTGATGGAGTGTTGAGGAGTCCGGTTGTGAGTGAGAGAAGTGAGCCTGGGAGGGTCCAATGAGGATGACTAGCAAGTACATAATGAAGTTGGGACTCACACCCAAGCTGAAGCCAAAAGCTGTCTTTGCACTATGTGCTCCTGGAGGCGCCACTTAAAAAAAAAAAAAAAATTATTTAGGCTGTGCTGAGTCTTAGTTACAGAACCATCCTAGTTCCCCATCCAGGGATCTACCCCAGGCCTTCTGCTTTGGGAGTGCAGATTCTTAGCCACTGGACCACCAGGAAGTCCCAGAACCTCCACTTTGAAAAGGGACTTTATATTTTGTGTATGATGTCGAGTCCTTTCCCTGTGCCTTTGGCATCCTCTGGGGTGTCCTGTTTCTGTATATTTCCGATCCTCCAAACTGCAAGGTTTATCTTATCTCTAGCACTTGAAGTCACCTTCAGTCTGTTCTCCCATGATAAGTGCTGAAGTGTGAGGATCTGGAGAAGACAGCATTTCCAGCATCATGCCAACTCTCCTGTCATTGATGTTACATGGATTACTTCCTTCTTTTAAGGACCATTTTTCATTATGGCACTTAATTTGTCTTTCCTTCTGCTGGAAATGGAGGAAATACTAGACATCATATTGGCTTGATCCACTGCAGTCAGCAAGGCGCCATTGCCTCTCCCCTCTTCCCTTGCTGCCCATAGTCCATTTTCAATAGCACACTCCAAGGTCACTTTTTAAATTATACTGTCATAGATGTCCCTCATTTGCCTATAGCCCTAAATAGTTCCCCACTTAACTCTGAGCAAAAGTGAAAGTCTGTTTGGTGACCTTGTAGTGACCTCTTACTTTCCTTGCCTCTCTTGTTTCATGTCCCACCACTTTGCTCTCTGTTCACTCTGCTCCTCTTGCTTTTTCTCAAGCACACAAAAAGACGAATCGCCACTTTAGGGCATTAGCACTGGCTATTTCCTAATCCTCATCTCCTTCAAGCCCCTGCTGCTTTTTGGCTTCAAAGTGGGGTGTGTGTGTGTGTGTATGTGTGTGTGTGTGTGTGTGTGTGTGGGCACATGCGTACTCAGTCGTGTCCAACTCTTTGTAACCCCATGGACTGTAGCCCACCAGGCTCCTCTGTCCATGGGATTCTCCAGGCAAGCATACTGGAGTGGGTTGTCACTTCCTTCTCCGGTGGATCTTCCCAACTCATGGATCAAACCCATGTCTCCTGTATCTCCTGGATATGGGTAGGTGGGTTCTGTATCACTGAGCCATCTGGGAAACCCTTGAAAGTGATACCTATCTTGAAAACGCCATTTATTACCTGCTGCCCGACAGACGCCCTCTACAGCATTCCTGATTTTCTTACTTTTTTTCAATAGTACATATTACCTTCCAGCTTCTATACAGTTTTTTTTTATTGAACAGGTTTATTCTCTGTATGTTCGCTCCACAAGGGCAGAAATCTTTGCCAGTTTTGTTCACTGATGACCTCCATATACCTAGAATAATGCCTGGAACGTTCTAGGTGTTCAGTCCATGTTTGTTGAATGAATATAGGATTGAATTAATAAAATGACAAGAAAATTAAATGAGCCACCTATAAGTTCTTAAAGGCTGGTTAGTGCCTTTGGAAGATACATTTTAACACAGATATACAGCCACATATTTACTAAGCTTTTATTATATTCCTGGGAATGTGATGGGAAGTGTACTGTATACTTTAAGGGAATTACATTTTCATTTGTTTGACAAATAGTGTGTGTATTTGTGTGTGTGTGTGTGTGTGTATGTGTGTGTAGGGCTTCCTAGGTGGCTTAGTGGATAAAGAATCCACCTGCAATGCAGGAGATGCAGATTCAGTATCTGGGTGGGGAAGATTCTCTGTAGGAGGGCTTGACAACCCATTCCAGCAATCTTGCCTGGAGAATCCAATGGACAGAGGAGCCTGGCAGGCTATAGTTCATGGGGTCCCAAAGTGTTGGACATGACTGAAGCAACTGAGCATGCACGCATGTGTGTATGTATATATATATGTATGTTTATGTGAGTGTATATATAGACCTTATTATGTAGGAAGCATTGTTAAAAACTTAGGATAGAAGACAAATAATAACAAATAAGTATTCCAAGTATCAGGTTAGTGGAGCCAGATTCTCTGATTTATTTTTAAGAGAAGCTTTAATCTGAATTTTATATGAAATCTCTCAGTTTTTAAATGTTGATAACTAAATTAGAATTTCTAAATTTACTGTGACAACAAAATTAAATATTTATCACCACCATATGTTGCCTTTGCAAAGCTTTGCTTATAATATCTGCTAGTTTGAAGGATAACATAGTATCAATTCAGAAGCAGTCTGAAACTTTTAGATGATAAGTGGATCTTAGAGGATGGGCAGGATTTAGGTGTGCTGTGGGGAGGAAAGAGGGAAGGAGTGTTTTTGTGGCTTCTGGTACCTGGAGCAAAGGTGTGGAGGCAGGACAGGCAGAGTGCTGACACCAGGGTTGGGAAGGGTGATGGAGGAGGTATACTCTTAGCAGTAATGGCAGTAGTCTCCCTTGGGTTATACTGAGCTACCCTTTTTAGGTTAAACTTGATGCATTTGTCAGTATACAGATGTAAACAAAGTATTAGGTAAGGCAGAAACTTATCTTTGTCATAATGGTCTGAGTGTAAGCAAACTAGAGTGCTGCTTTTCTCGATTCGCTAAGGTTCATTCTCATAGGCCAAAGGTGGCTCAGCTGCAGGTTAGTATTCCAGCCAGTGGGAAGGGAAGGGAAGGATGGGTGAAGGCCATGACCTTTTCTTTAAAGGCAGGATCCAGACTTTGATCACAGTACTTGTGTTCACACCCCATTGGCCAGAACTTGATAACATGGCCACATCTGATTCCAAGAAAGCCAAGAAGTGTAGGTTTTTACCCTGGTGGCTATAAAAAAGTTACATTTTTATAGTAGAAAAAGAACGGGTATTGCAGATTATATAGCCATCCATCACATTTGCTCTTGTGGGTACTGGGTTCTCTGAGGTAAGGTATCTCTTATGTCCTTAATTTTCTAATTATTTTAGTAAGACTTCAGTGGTACAAATGGAAGGTGATCCTTTTTTAAAAGCATTCTGTTTATTTTTTTATTTTTGGCTGTGCTGGGTCTTTGCTGTGCACGGAATTTTCTCGAGTTGCAGTGAGCAGGGGCTACTCTTCAATTGTCATGAGCAGCCTTCTCATTGCAGTGGCGTCTCTTGTTGCAGAGCACGGGCTTTAGGGTGCTAGGGCTTCAGTAGTTGCAGCACAAGGGCTCAGTAGTTGCAGCACAAGGGCTCAGTAATTGCAGCTCCCAGACTCTAGAGCACAGGTTCAATAGTTGTGGTGCAGAGGCTCAATCACTTCTCTGTAGGTGGAATCTTCCAGGACCAGGGATCAAACCTGTCTTCAACATTGGCAGACAGATTCTCTACCACTGAGCCACCAAGGAAGCCCCAGAAGGTGATCCTCGACAGTATTTTTTTCATCTTTTAGATTCTTATAGCCCACTGTATTTCTGGTGAAAATCAAAATAGCTTATCAAAGTAGCTTGGTGTGAGGTTTGTTTTTTTTTGTTTGTTTGTTTCTTTGTTTGCATACAAGGTCTAGAGCAGCTGGTTTTCCATTTTTTGTTGTTGTTGTTCTTGGGACCCCTTTGCACTCTTTTAAAAATTACTAAGAACCCTGAAAAGATTTGTTTCTATGGAGTAAAGAGAGGTTTAACTATTGGTTTTCGTCTGTAGCAACTCAGTAAATTCTGGTGTTTAAGATATATTGAATTAAACATTTTATACATCTAGAAGCTCATCGTGGAAAGCTTTGACTTCTGTGCACACCTATCATTGCTTTTGGCCACCCAGCCCTGAATCTACCTTTTCTCACTTGGCAGATCCTACTTTGCCTCCTATGTAAGTTAAGTTAAGTCGCTCAGTCATGTCTGACTCTTTGCGACCATCCATGGGATTCTCCAGGCAAGAATACTGGAGTGGGTTGCCATTTCCTTCTCTAGGGAATCTTCTCGACCCAGGGATTGAGCCCAGGTCTCCTGCGTTGCAGGCAGACACTTTAACCTCTGATCCACCAGGGAAGTAGGGATGGAGGAGTAAAGCACTACATATTTGCACTTTCAACCCTCTTTGCTGCCTAGCGGTAGGCATGTGACCTAGCTTCTGCCGGTCAGATGCACTTCCATCTCATATTTTGAAATAGAAACCAGTGACATGAGAACGTGTGTGGCAGTTCCCCACGTGGTTTTCAGGACAGCAGCTGGTGTTGGCAGTGGAAGCTGCTGGCTGCCCTACCCGTCAGCGACAGGCAGCAGGCCACAGCTGCTGTGTGATTTGGGGTGATGTTCCCAGCTATGTAGCCTCCAAGCCCAGTTTCTCTAGCCCTCTTGGAAATTTGTGACCCTTCCATGATCATTCTGTGGGTTCGTTGCTTGAAACTGAGAATCCTGCTTGATCCATTCTCAGATGTAGTGTCTTTCAAAGCATTGCTTGAAAGTCTCACGAATCAGAATTACCTGAGCCACATCCTAACAATCCGTGCCTGTCGGTGGACTTGAAACTAATGGATCCAGAATCCTTTTGAGTTCCAGGAATTTCATTTATTTTATTTTTTCTTCTTTGGCCAGGCCAAAGAAGCTTCCCTAGTGGATCAGATGGTGAAGAGTCTGCCTGCAATGCAGGAGACTCAGGTTTGATTCCTGAATTGGGAAGATCCCTTGGAGGAGGAAATGGCAACCCACTTCACTATTCTTGCCTGGAAAATCCCATGGATGGAGGAGCCTGGTGGGCTACAGCCATGGGGTCACAGGGTCAGGGACAACTGAGCGTCAACATGTTCTTTGTTTGGCCATGGATCAAACCCATCACCATCCCCACTACATTGGAGCACAGAGTCTTAACCACTGGACCACCAAGGAGGTCTCAGCAACCTGCATTTTAAACATCTCAGGTTTATATGATTTTAGAACTGCTCTCCTAATTTTTCCAACTTTTTAAATTATTTGTGATCTGTTTAAAGATCTGAGTAAGCCCTCAAAGAATTCACTCTCTGTTTTTAGGAGACTCTAATCAATGGGTAACTAATATTTCCTGTCCTCTTCTCTCTCCACCCAGCCTCATTTAACCTCTGATCCACCAGGGAAGTAGGGATGGAGGAGTAAAGCACTACATATTTGCACTTTCAACCCTCTTTGCTGCCTAGCGGTAGGCATGTGACCTAGCTTCTGCCGGTCAGATGCACTTCCATCTCATATTTTGAAATAGAAACCAGTGACATGAGAACGTGTGTGGCAGTTCCCCACGTGGTTTTCAGGACAGCAGCTGGTGTTGGCAGTGGAAGCTGCTGGCTGCCCTACCCGTCAGCGACAGGCAGCAGGCCACAGCTGCTGTGTGATTTGGGGTGATGTTCCCAGCTATGTAGCCTCCAAGCCCAGTTTCTCTAGCCCTCTTGGAAATTTGTGACCCTTCCATGATCATTCTGTGGGTTCGTTGCTTGAAACTGAGAATCCTGCTTGATCCATTCTCAGATGTAGTGTCTTTCAAAGCATTGCTTGAAAGTCTCACGAATCAGAATTACCTGAGCCACATCCTAACAATCCGTGCCTGTCGGTGGACTTGAAACTAATGGATCCAGAATCCTTTTGAGTTCCAGGAATTTCATTTATTTTATTTTTTCTTCTTTGGCCAGGCCAAAGAAGCTTCCCTAGTGGATCAGATGGTGAAGAGTCTGCCTGCAATGCAGGAGACTCAGGTTTGATTCCTGAATTGGGAAGATCCCTTGGAGGAGGAAATGGCAACCCACTTCACTATTCTTGCCTGGAAAATCCCATGGATGGAGGAGCCTGGTGGGCTACAGCCATGGGGTCACAGGGTCAGAGACAACTGAGCGTCAACATGTTCTTTGTTTGGCCATGGATCAAACCCATCACCATCCCCACTACATTGGAGCACAGAGTCTTAACCACTGGACCACCAAGGAGGTCTCAGCAACCTGCATTTTAAACATCTCAGGTTTATATGATTTTAGAACTGCTCTCCTAATTTTTCCAACTTTTTAAATTATTTGTGATCTGTTTAAAGATCTGAGTAAGCCCTCAAAGAATTCACTCTCTGTTTTTAGGAGACTCTAATCAATGGGTAACTAATATTTCCTGTCCTCTTCTCTCTCCACCCAGCCTCAAATTCTCCCTAAGCCTCTTTGTTCTGTCTCTTCAACTCTTTTAATGCTTTTTTTTTTTTCCTGGCTTATTCTCCCTGAGAAGTAGTAATTCCCCCAATGGGATTGCCTATATTCAGTGGGATTGATTTGGGTTTTAAAACTATACCATGACTGGTGCTTCCTGCAGGTCATTTCTTTCTTGGGCATTTCTGCAGCCTACTGGTCTACAGCTTGATGTTTACTTCAGGGATCACTGGAGAGGATGAAGATGAAAGATCGGAACATACTGAGTGACTTTCCTTGGAAAGCTTTTCATTCATGGATTCAGGCCAGAAAATAGCACAAAAGGATTGAATAATGTACCTCTGAAGTTTCTAGTATCACAGAAGGTTATAACTTGAAAGAAGCTTAGCTCCCTCGTTTCATGAACGAGGAACTGAGGAGAAGTTATATGTCCAACATCACATAATTGATTAGTGGAGTTTAAGAGCCAAAATAAATTTAGAAGTGGGAAGTGATAATGCAGTGCTTGATCTAAACTAGCATACAAAGGAAGGAGACTAGCATTTATTGAGTGAGTATTTGAACTTGGGTACATTCACTTAACATCCTGAAGTCTCAGCTTTCTCAATTGCAAAATCAAGACTTTAATAAGAACAAACATTGATATGATATTGACTGTGTGCTGGGAACTGTTCTAAGCACTTTATATGCTAAGTCATTTAATCCTTATCACATCGACATGACTTAGGTACTGTTATATTTCCCCTTTATTCAGATGCACAGAAAGCTATATATTTACCTGCAGTCACCCTGATAAAGTATTCTGTTTTCTATTGCTGCATTACAAATCACCCCAAGCTTCATGTGTTAAGACAACATACACTTATTATCTCACAGTTTCATGGGGTCAGGAGCCTAGGCATAACTAGGTCCACTGCTCGAGGTCTCACAAGGCAGCATGGAGGTGTTGACCAAGGTTAGGATCAGATCTGAGGCTTGAGGTCTCATTCTAAGTGCACGTCATTCTTGGCAGCATCGTCTCCCTGTAACTTTGGAACTCATGATGACTGACTCTTCAAGGTCAGCAAAGAATGTCTTTTTCTTTGAAAGGTCTCCCACACTGGATAATCTCCCTTCTGATGAACTTAACATCAAATGTTTAGGGGCCTTAGTATAGCTGCAAAAATCTGTTCATCTCTGCCATATGACAGGATGTAAGCATGGGAGTAATGTCCCATCACCTATGCCATGATTTGCTGAGGTCAAAAGCTAGTTACAGGTCTTCTCTACACTCAAGGGGAGGTGATTATATAAACCTGTGGATCCCAAGGCGTATCACAGCGCCACCTTAGAATTCCACCTACCATAGCCAGGAAGACTTAGGTTAAGCCCAGACTGGCTCCAGGTCTGAGTCCATGCTCTCAGTCACAATGACCTTCTTTCTCCTTTTGAAGCAAGTAAACCCAGTTTATAACCTTGCATGGTGTTCTAAGAAAGATAACACCCAGCAGATTCTTACTGGGTACCAGACAATAATTAAATCTCTTCACACCTCCTCTTTTCAAAGTCTGCTTCAAGAAACTTTATAACCACCTGCAGTTTTGTATTTTCAGAAAGAAATTTCCAGTAGTCTCTGATTATATAACTTATTGCGATTGGTTCATATTTTTTCTCAGGCAGAAATAACCCTGGGTTTTGGGATAGGAGACCTGAGTTCTCAAGAAATAACCCTGGCTCTGCTTTTTTTGCCTTTGAAACAGATGAAGTGATTGAGAAGAAACAGTAAACGTCGTCATCTTGTAGACAGGACAGCATGGATCAGCCATTAACTGTGAACTCCCTGGTAGGTGGCACCAACTGATATTTTACATGTGGTTCGAAAACCCAGAAAGAAGAACAGAAACACACCAGATGTGAAATGAGTCACAATGACTTCAAGAAGTTAAACACTTGCCGTTTTCATCCATCTGTGTGGTCCTCTCCTTTGAGGAAGTGACTAATAAAACCATCTTTGCTAGAATTAAAAATAATTCTTTTTTTTCTTCCATGAAAGTATGAAATTTTAATTCTCTGGTTTGGTTCCGGGAATATAGTTCTTTAGCATGATACAGAGAGAATTTCAGAGGTGACATTGTAACAGGTACTTCGACTGTTCTGTGCCTCAGTGTTTTCACAGATGAAAAAGTAGAGGTTTACCTTGTGTAGTAATAGCTAAGGAAACATTTTATGTTTAACACCTAGATGCGGTTTTGGGATCCTTGTGTAAATGTGCAAATACCTGAAACACTTGTCCTTTTCGTCTTTTCCCCTTACAGCCAGCCTAGTACACACCTTCCTGAGCTACATCTTAGGAGAAATAATGTGCTAGAGAGGAAAGAACAGGGGCCTAGGGATCCCATGGGTTTATTGTGTGTCCCAGATCAGTCTCTGAATGTGAATATAGCGACGTTATATAATCTCCATGGCCCAGTTTTGTACTGTGTGCCTTACGACTTTTGGAAACCATCATTTTAATGTTACCAGCCTATCACTGGGGCTTGATAAACAATGTTGTCATTACCATCCACCTTCTCTGGATGACACTCCCAAACCCACTCACTAAACTTGTTGCCCTGGGGGCAGCAATATACTGAATACCCTATACACACGAAGCTTAGCACCAGAACGCAAATAGAGGGCCTAGTGCTTGCTCTGAAACAGGATGGTGTTCTCTCACTGTGAAAAAGTCCTTCCCAGTTGCTCAGTTGCTTTTGTGAGTGTGTTTGAGGGGCAGAAAGTTGTAGGCTCTTTTTATTTTCTGACACTGTATTGTCAAGACTGTCGCATTTCCACCTCTGCAGAATGAGTCATTTTCCTGGAGTTCCTTGTGTGTTTTTCTAGAACATTATGTGAAAATAATTAAAATTTAAGTGGACATGTAAATGTAAAAAAATGAACACTAAGGCTTTGTCATCTGGAAAATTTTATTTCCATCCAAGAAGTTCATATTGAAAAATTATAGAAAAATAATAGATTGATGAAGAGTTTAGGCTCTTTCCCAGTTTATCTCTGAAATCAATTTTAAACTTAAGTACAGTATGACCATTCCCATAGATGGAAAATAAATATTTTTGTCTTCAGGTAAAAAGATGTCTAATTATAATCACATTGTTCCCTTTCTCTCTTCCTCCTTTGATATATTTATTGGTTATCATTTGTGTTACAGGGAATATACTATATTCCAGAGCACAAAGATGACTGTAAAATGATTCCTTTCCTTCAAGGAGCTTATAATGAGTCAAAAATACTTGTAAACAAAATAATTATAACTCAGCATAGACTGCATAGTAAAAAATGGACAAGTTGCTTTTGTGCATGCAGGAGGCTGGAAGTCTACCCTGATTTTCCTAATTTTTTTTCTGATGTCACCGAAGCATTAATCTGTGGTCATATAACAGCATTCTTGGAACACAGTCAGGATTATTTGGTTACATGGGGTTTATGCTGTTTCCTCACCAGCAGAGCTGAGAAGCTGCCAGAGAGACTCTGGGTCCCACAGAGCCTAATGTGCTATAGGGCCTTTAACAGGAAAAAAAAAAAAAATTGTTGACTTTTTCACCTTTCATAAGTACTGACTTTTTATTGAATAATTATCCTGAATTCATATGTTCTGTGTTTTTCCAAATGTGTATGTTTTTTATTAATAAAACACAAATGTATTAATATCACAGATCCTTTTCAGTAATTATTATGATTACTTTCTTAGGGATGAATAAACAGTGTAATTATGTTGGGGGGCTGAGGAGGAGTTGGAGAGTGGGAGGTGGTGTGTCCATATGCTGAAAAAGGCTTCTGCAAGACTTACTGGTGGGGTTTTATTCACTTGCTAAAGATGCAAAGAGGCCCTGAAAGCTTCTCATTAAACCAGGTGTATTTTGGAATAGAACTGAATACATACAGTAACTTTGGATCCAAAACATGTCTTGGAGACCCTTTGAGTATAATGATATGATCCCTACCCTGGCAGGAATCCATCGCTTGGCTTACTTCCATAAGGATATAATGATCAATGATATTTTACCTAAAATGACCTAAAACATTCGCATACCCAGGAACTGCCACATAACTGTAGCTGAAACCTGAAAGAGATCTTAGTCCAAAAGGGTGTATGTTTACCCTGCATACACCCTTGGTGTGCAGACCACACGTTTAAGCAAAAGAGACCTCACTTTTATCATGTTATTAACTCATTAAAAAAAAAAAAACCTTTCCTTACGTACTGATGTCAAATATTTAGTACAAAAAAATACATCTATAATTTCAGTCTGTTCATTTCTTCTTATAACCAGAGATTCAAATTTGGCTCTGCAGAAAAAGTTAGCTGCGATGCCAGACCACACGGACGTCTCCCTCACCCCGGAAGAGCGAGTCCGTGCCCTAAGCAAGCTGGGCGGGAACATCACCATCAATGAAGATATCACTCCACGCCGCTACTTTAGATCCGGAGTAGAAATGGAGAGGATGGCGTCTGTGTATTTGGAAGAAGGAAACCTGGAAAGTGCATTTGTCCTTTATAATAAATTTATAACGTAAGTATTTTATCTTGGAGATCTTTGAAATGAGAACATTGGGAACAAATATTTACATGCTACTTTGATGAGACAGCTTCAATGCCAGGCATGTATTCATACTCAGATCAAATTTACAGTCTCCAGAGCAGGAGAGGGCCAGGTTTTTAAGTTACCAAGTCATGTACTCAAAGGTGTCCCAGTATTGTCTCTGAGGCTTAGGGGTGGAAGATAGAGATGACGTGAGGTGCAGGGATGTATATCCATAGGCCAGCACTGTAACCTGAGTGGCCCCTTCTCTCTCTTCACAAAATTTCTTGTTCCCTGTCATTCTCCCTTCACAAGAATGCAGGCCTTTGAGAGCAGACATAGTGTTGTGGCTCTATCTAGAGCATCTGAAACGAGCCATTAACATTCTTGCAATTTAATTTGATGGGTTGAAACAAGGGGTAAATCGACGATCCTAGGAAGGAACTGTTTGGGGAACAGAGTGTAGTAGTTGACTTAACATTGCAGTCAGTATTTCTTAAGGCAATTATTTAGCTGTGTAAGAATTGTTGTGTATAAAAGATCTTCTAATATATTGAAGGTAACAACATCAAAATAGTCATATAAAAATATCACACTTCACATTAGATAGATATTTGTTAATAACGTATCCTCATTTGAACTAAAAAAAACGGAATTTGGACTTTCTATACCAATTTGCCATCTTACTAAAGTGATCTCATTAGAGCCGAAGACCTTATTTTTGTTTCCACTGAAAATCACTCATTGATTAATTGTATTAATTTACTTGGGGATTTAATCTGAGAACATGCAAGAAGTTGAAAAGATTAACTGTTTTTTAAAACTTGGTTTTGGCTTCGATGGGGGTTTGGAGCTTTGTGCAGGCTTTCTGGAGCTATAGCCATTGGGGGCTACTCTCTAGCTGTGGTGCTGGGGGGCTTCTCTTGTTGTGGAGCACAGCCTGTAAGCACAGGGGCTTCAGTAGGTGATGCTCTCAGGCCATAAAGCCCTAGCTTAGTAGTTGTGGCACACGGGCTTAGCTGCTCCTCAGCATGTGGGATCTTCTGGGGCCAGGGTTCAAACCTGTGTCCTCTGCATTGGCAAGCAGATTTTTCTCCACTGCACCACCAGGGAAGTCCAGGATCTTTTAAATGCTGCATCATGATTCTACCATGGGTGAAATTAAAGGCAATTAGTATAGTATGCGAAGTGATCTCTTCATTTTATTCACATTAATTTACTTATTGGAAATTTAGAGAATGGTTGGCAACATTCATTTTAACTGGGAAAAATCAGAGACTTTCAAAAAGGTTAAGAAATAACTAGCAAATTGGATGTTATCAACTGTCATCCATAGCACACATTTTCCATTTTAGTTTCTGAAGCGTAAGTTACTAATTGATAATATTTTTTCCACCTTCTGAGTTTAGCACACACACATAAGTGGTAAAGGGCCACTATACTATCTGAAGGCTTCTCATTGGCACCAGTGGTAAAGAATCCACCTGCCAATGCAGGAGACCCAACAGACTTGGGTTCAATCCCTGGGTCAGGATGATCCTCTGGAGTTGGAAATGGCAACCCACTCCAGTATTCTTGCCTGGAAAATTCCATTGACAGAGGAGGCTGGTGGGCTACATACAGTCCGTGGGGTCACAAAGAATTGTTCATGACTGAGAGACAGCGTACACACATCTCTCTGAGTTACTGAGGAATCAGAATATTTGAATTCTCTCCCATCACTAATGATATGATCATTGGTTCAGTTATCCTCTGTGAGTTCAGTTTCTCATCTACATAAATAAAAGATGAAAATCTGAGGTCCCTTCAACTCTGCAGGTATCAGTGACTTGACTTTACATATAAAAGACTTAGGCAACTGACACCTTATGTAATTTATTTAAGCTTTAATTTTCTCATTTGAGAAATAAGAATTATAATACCATGCCTATGCATTCAGTAGACGAGATGTGAGTTTATATGATTTGTAAACAGAACATCAATAATTATAAATGAAAGTTGCTCATTCATGTGCAACTCTTTGCAACCCCATGGACTGGAACCTGTGAGACTCCTCTGTCCATGGGATTCTCCAGGCAAGAGTCCTGGAGTAGATTGCCATTCCATTCTCTGGGGAATCTTCCTGACCCAAGGATCAAACCCAGAACTTCTGCATTGCAAGAGATTCCTTATCTTCTGATTCCTTACCTTACCATCTGAGCCACCCATGGGTGTAGATATTCTTAGTGGTCAAAAATTCCTATTCTCATTTCTGTAAAGGAGACCTAGCCATTCTGCAGTTAGGAAGATATAAGGAGTGCCTAATGAAATGTGAAGGAAATTTACATGTATCAGCTCCAACCTGAAACAATCAGAAAGTCCTTAGTGCTTCTCCAGTCCCTTTTCTTTCCCTGACCTATGTTCCAAACAGAGCAACTACAAGATACCAGGGTCTCCATCAGTTTCCATCCTCCATCAGGTTGGGTTCCCAAGTATCTGAACCTTCTCACAAACCCCAGCTTGTACTGGTACCAACCATACCTGGGAAATAAACATTTGTTATTTTAGGACCCTGAGCTTTGGTGGTTGTTCAGTTACTGCAGTATAGCCTAACCTCTTTCATCCAATAAAAAACTAAGTAGTTAATTGAAACATGTCTGTGGTGAATCAATAATTAAACAATTTCAGAGGAAGGAAGAATGTGCTACTATGTTAATCAAAACTAGTATTTGCTCTAAGGGCCATTCATTCATTTAACAAATATTTATTGGGCATTTATTATGATGAGATGGACACTATTCTACAAGCTGAGGATACATCAGTAAGAGGGAAAAAAAGCAAAATTTCATGCCCTAGTGGAAGCAAAATCTTAACTATAGCTGGAAACAGTGAACCTGGTTTGCTGTAAAGATTTCCCTTCATTTTTACTGTCCCTTGTTCCTGAAAAGGTGATGAAAAATAATTAACTGTTAATTCAGTTCAGTTCAGTCACTCAGTCTTGTCCGACTCTGCGACCCCATGAATCGCAGCACTCCAGGCCTCCTTATCCATCACCAGCTCCCGGAGTTGACTCAAACTCATGTCCATCGAGTCAGTGTTGCCACCCAGCCATCTCATCCTCTGTTGTCCCCTTGTCCTCCTGCCGCTAATCCTTCCCAGCATCAGAGTCTTTTCCAATGAGTCAACTCTTCGCATGAGGTGGCCAAAGTACTGGAGTTTCAGCTTTAGCATCAGTCCTACCAATGAACACCCAGGACTGATCTCCTTTAGAATGGACTGGTTTGATCTCCTTGCAGTCCAAGGGAGTCTCAAGAGTCTTCTCCAACACCACAGTTCAAAAGCATCCATTCTTCAGCGCTCAGCTTTCTTCACAGTCGAACTCTCACATTCATACATGACCACAGGAAAAACCATAGCCTTGACTAGATGGACCTTTGTTGGCAAAGTAATGTCTCTGCTTTTGAATATGCTATCTAGATTGGTCATAACTTTTCTTCCAAGGAGTAAGCAGCTTTTAATTTCATGGCTGCAATCATCATCTGTTTTGGAGCCACCAAAAATAAAGTCTGACAGTTTCCACATCTATTTCCCATGGAGTGATGGGACCAGATGCCATGATCTTCATTTTCTGAATGTTGAGCTTTAAGCCAACTTTTTCACTCTCCTCTTTCACTTTCATCAGGAGGCTTTTTAGTTCCTCTTCACTTTCTGCCATAA
>SJYC01079647.1:0-17218 GCA_006408675.1 Madoqua kirkii | reverse complement strand
TTTCCCATGAAGTGATGGGACCAGATGCCATGATCTTCATTTTCTGAATGTTGAGCTTTAAGCCAACTTTTTCACTCTCCTCTTTCACTTTCATCAGGAGGCTTTTTAGTTCCTCTTCACTTTCTGCCATAAGAGTGGTATCATCTGCATATCTGAGGTGATTGATATTTCTCCTGGCAATCTTGATTCCAGCTTGTGCTTCTTCCAGCCCAGCATTTCTCATGATGAACTCTGCATATAAGTTAAATAAGCAGGTGACAATATACAACCTTGATGTACTCCTTTTCCTATTTGGAATCAGTCTATTGTCCCATGTCCAGTTCTAACTGTTGCTTCCTGACCTGCATATAGGTTTTTCAAGAGGCGGGTCAGGTGGTCTCTTATTCCCATCTCTTTCAGAATTGGTCACAGTTTCTTATGATCCACACAGTCAAAGGCTTTGGCATAGTCAATAAAGCAGAAATAGATGTTTTTCTGGAACTCTCTTGCTTTTTTGATGATCCAGCAGATGTTGGCAATTTGATCTCTGGTTCCTCTGCCTTTTCTAAAACCAGCTTGAACATCAGGAAGTTCACGTTTCACGTATTGCTGAAGCCTGGCTTAGAGAATTTTAAACATTAGTGTACTAGCCTGTGAGATTCTGTTAAGGACTCTGGCTGGCATTTATCTGAGTTATGAATTTTCATATACAAGGTTTTAATACACATATGTATACCATATCGGGCTTCCCTGGTGGCTCAGCCAGTAAAGAATCCTCCTGCAATGTGGGAAACCTGGGTTCGATCCCTGGGTTGGGAAGATCCCCTGGAGAAGGGAACAGCTACCCACTCCAGTATTCTGGCCTGGAGAATTCCATGGACTATTCCATGGTACTTCAAAGAGTTGGACACAACTGGGTGACTTTCACACCATGGCACTGCTGATTCATCAGTGGCCCTTTGAATCTGTTTCTGTGAGAAGGTGTCTTTTATCCATCTTTCTGAACTCACAGTTTCATGTGATACTCAGTGTTGGCAGCACTATACACAAGTAGAATGGTACTCTAGTGGGGCTAAGTGCCCAATCCCTGAGAAAAACTAAAGTGATGTGATCTGTTGAGGAGCATCCTGACTTTAACCCTCTTAACCTCAGTGCTTAATTTGCCCAGCTTAACTCCTCTGTAATGCCAAAATCATATTTATACCAACCTTTGATGGCAGATGGAAAGATTATAGGTTAAATAAGAAGGAAAATGGCAACCCACTCCAGTATTCTTGCCTGGAAAATCCCATGAAGGAAGAGCCTGGCGGATTACAGTCCATAGGGTCACAAAGAGTTGGACACGATGAAGCACAGATGAAAATGTTATTGACCATGTCCTTTTGAAAAGGAGGTTCATTCTTATATTAGAAACCATCACTGAGCTTTCTCTGTCATATAACTCTAAGGATGTGTTTTCTCTTTCTCCAGTTTATTTGTAGAAAAGCTTCCCAACCATCGGGATTACCAGCAATGTGCAGTACCCGAAAAGCAAGATATTATGAAGGTATTGAGTGATCAACTCTCTCTGGAGGTTCAAGTTCCCCAAGTATCCATGATTGATTCATCCCTTTTCTTTCCTCCTCTGTCTAATCCTCTCAAGCATTTCAGTGCAAAAAAAAAAAAAATCATTCCATTAGCTATGGTATTTCAATCTCAGACCTTTAGTCATCATTACTGTGGGATGTCTACTTAAAACTGGGAGAAGAAAAGAAAAAAAATTAAGAATGCACTTGATCTTACGATATGAAGAAGGAATTATTTTATGATTTCTCTCAGAGATTGAAAGAATAGTTGTCTCTTTCCCCATACTTATTTAAGACAATCATTTTGGCTGGTTTTGGTTATTCCATACAATTCTCAACTCAATATCTATTTGAAAATCAGTGTTGATTATCAAGGCAGCCACAAAGTTCTAGTCATTTTCTTCTTATATTACTCACCTCTTAGACAATGAAGTCTTTAGTGAGTGACCTGAAATATTCCAAAGGAAAAGGAAGGCTGTTGAAACATATTTATTTAGCATCAATGTTTACTACATATATAGTTTCAAATATCTTTAGCTGAGAATATATCCTCTTAGATAACATTTAAGCGATGTTTTCCACTTATTTAAGTGGTTTGGGTTGATTTTATGTGATGGAGATAATGTACACAAAGTCAATCACAACATGAAATTTGAAATTACTCTCCAAACATATTTTAGCACATAATGGAATAAAAACTCTCTTAGCCAGTTATGTCGGGCTTCCCTTGTGGCTCAGTGGTCATGAGTCCACATGCAATGCAGGAGATGTGGATTGGATCCTTGGGTCAGGAAGATCCCCTGGGAGGGAAATGGCAACCTACTCCAGTGTTCTTGCCTGGGAAATCCCATGGACAGAGGAGCATGGTGGGCTACATTCCATGGTGTCACAAAGAGTCAGACGCCACTTAGCAACTAAACTACAACAACCAGTTATGTCAGGCCTGAGGGTGCCTGTAAGTAGAACACAAATGGTCATCTTCATTGTTAAGTTTCTGTACACTGTCTGAAGGGTCCTTCCTTATCCAGCCTTCGTGTAACATTTCCCTTCAGTTCTCTTGTTTACTTAACGTCAGAAAGTTCTGGATGGAAACCAAGGTGTTAGGCTGCCAAGATGACTCTTTTACTCTAATTTGGTGATGGTGGTTTAGTTACTAAGTCATGTCTGACTCTTGCAACCCCATGGACTGCAGCCTGCCAGGCTCCTCTGTCCATGGCATTTTACAGGCAAGAATACTGGAGGGGGTCACCGTTTCCTTCTCCAGGGGATCTTCCCAGCCCAGGGATTGAACTCAGGTCTCCTGCATTGCAGGCAGATTGTTATTGCAGGCAGATTGTTTACCGACTGAGCTACAAGGGATGCCCACTCTTAGTTTAAGATTATTCTTAATTTCACTTATAGAGAAAAAATTCTCCAAAAGCATATACATTTTCTGTTTGTGCTCATTAAATAAATGGATCATGGATGACAAAAAATTAAGAGCACAGAAATTTTAATGGAAGAGCTTAGCTAGAGTTAGGCATTTTGGGTTTTAGTCATGAGGAGGCCGTAAGTCAGTTGTATGATGCTGGACAAGCCTTTTGATCTCTCTGAGCCTTTGTTTCCTCATCTGTACTAAGGCTGGGGTGGGTACTTGGATGGTATTTTCCTGCCATCAAGAATCACTGAGAAGTTGAGATACAGATCCCAATCCTTTCTCTGAGTATGTTGATTAAGTAAATCTGGGGTTAGGCTTGGGGATCTATATTTTGATAAAAGGTGCCTCGACTGCTTTTTACAGTCCCACTAAGCCTAGGGGTCTCTACTTACCGTGTACTCCAATGTCCCTTTTAACTATGATGCATATAATTTACATGCCATGGAATGTGCAGTTACAAATCCACTACCTGAAAATGAGGTACCTCCCTATACAAAATGCTTACCTAACCAGTGGAGTCAATAAAGGTCTTACAAAGGGGATAATTTTTTCTCTTCTCTACTGAAAAGTTGTATTTTGGAGCCCTAGAAAATATTGATTTTTCCACCTTCCTGTTTGGTTACTTGTGTCTTGATTTCTCATACACATCCCAGTTGTTTTTCTTTCTCAGCTGATGATCTGAAAGACTATACTGAAAATTCTACTAATCAATATGTATATATATATTTTTAAAAGAAACTGAAGGAGATTGCATTCCCAAGGACAGATGAATTGAAAAAGGACCTTTTAAAGAAATATAATGTAGAATACCAAGAATATTTGCAAAGCAAAGTAAGTTCAATTGGTACATTTATTTCATGAATTTTTTCTGTGCAAATATTTTTTTGAACTTTATTTTCATGAGTTTTTCAAATGTCATAAGCATTTAAGTTAAAATTAAAGAAACAGTGATGGAAATCACATTAAAAAGTTAATGTTGATGTCCAGGTTAAGCACTTGCACCAAAGATTTTTTAATTTTTATTCCCCAACAAGATCTAATAAAGTGAAACATTAGAAAATAGACTTTCTACAATAATTTAACCAGAGTGTTCCTTCACTGTTTACCTGAGGCTACCACAACATTGTTAGTTGGCTATACCCCAATACAAAGTTAAAAGTTTAAAGTTGGGTAAAAAAAAAGAATAAACAGAGCTTTTTGACCAACTCTTGCCAGTGTGATCTTGAACCAGATGGCTGCTCTTTAGCAATGAAAGGAGGCAGTAAGAGAGGTAGGGAGAATAGTACATAGTTTCTGAGGTATCTAATTTGATTCTTAAATATTTTAATGTTATGTTATTATATTTTAAAATATTATAATTACTATAATAACATAGAATAATATCTAGCCATATGAGTGGAAAATATAATCATATCATCAAAGGATGATGACTTCTGGATTCTTATTAAATAGAAAATGAAAAGAAAAATTATGTCTGAGACCAAAGGGCATTGAGTGATGAAACTGACCGATCAGTCTATAAGACATTCCAGTTCAGCCCTTGAACTCTTAAGGTTTACAGCTTCTGTTTTGCTGTTTGACTGTGTTTATCTGCTTTGAAAGTTTCACTGTTACTGATTCTCAGTTCAGTCCGGTCTCTTTACCGCTGAACATGGTCAGTAAACATGAACATTGTTTACTTCCTTTGGTGTCCTGGAAGTAGGTTTGAGTGAGCCGTGTGCCCTGAGTAACAGAAGATTCCCTCCAGTGTGGATAGTGATCATTTGATTTGAACTGTGAAAAACTGGGGCTTCCCAGGTGGCCCCTGGGAAAGGGTTAAAGTGGTAAAGACCCTACCTGACCTTGGTCAGGAAGATTCCTCTGGAGGAGGGCATGGCAACCTACTCCAGTATTCCTGCTTGGAAAATCTCTGTGGACAGAGGGGCCTGATGGACTGCAGTCCATAGAGTGGCAAAGAATCAGACACGACTGAAGTGACTTAGCAAGCACACACGCCAAAGATTGAAGTAATTTTGGTGGCCCAGGCAGGACAACAGGAAGTGGGGAGCAAAGCCTGTTGAGTTCCCCTCCTGCTCAGTGGTGTGAACGCTAGTCCCCTCTGCTCTCTTGGAGGAACAGCATCAGCAGTTGAGGTCTGCTGTTAGTGACACCAATTACTTCATACTCCACAATAGGATCCCAAGTATATGACAAGTAGAAATATTTGGGGGATAGCGTGGCAGCCTTTATGTCTGGGAGACATAGACATGGCAATAAGCTTTTGCTGCAGGCAACACTCACATCACCTGCAGTCTGGTAGAATGCAGATTCTCTGGCCCCTCCCCAGACCTGCTGAACGCCAGTCTGCCCTGTAACAGGACCCAGGGGATTCATGAACACAAAGTGCTGCTTTAAATTGTGTCCCCCACCTTGCTCCTGCCTCCTAGTAGCTCCCAAAGTTTAGTTTTCAGCAGAATTATTTGGGAAGCTTCTTAAAGATTAATTCTCTGAACCAATAAAGCCTAGATATTTTTGTTAAGGCTGGGGAATTTAGGAACCATCATTTTTAACCAAGCTCCTATTAGTTTGTTCTGGTTGAGATGATGACCCCATTCTGATAACCATTTTTTAGAGATACCCCCTTCTCCATAAAGTCCCAGCACTGTGACTTCAAGAGTCAGATGCAAAAGGGTTCAAGGGTGGTACTGTCCCTAAGAGCTTTGGGTGATGATGGCAGAGTTCTCTCTGGTGCTGTCTGATATGGGAGCCGCTAACCTGTAGTGCTTAACACATGGCTAGTGAGACTGGGGGACTGAATTTCGGATTTCATTTTAATTAAATTTCAATAGTCACATGCGGCTAGTAGCTACTGTACTGGACAGTGCGGTCTAGGGTAATATGACCCTTCTGTGAAACAGTCTGATCAGCTAGGCTATGCAGACAGTCCTGACTTTGATTTTCTAGTATTTAAAAGCACAGGAGGATGGAGGGAACTTGATTATCCTGGCTCATCTCTGGTAAAATATGAGTGAACTCCAAACTGCTCCTGAAATAGAGTAAGGGGCTTTTGCCACTATGTTCCCACTCCAGTACTCTTGCCTGGAAAATCCCTATATGGACAGAAAAGCCTGGTAGGCCACAGTCCATGGGGTCTCGAAGAGTCGGACACACTGAGCGACCTCACTTTCACTTTTCGTTTTCATGCATTGGAGAAGGCAATGGCAACCCACTGCAGTGTTCTTGCCTGGAGAATCCCAGGGACGGCGGAGCCTGGTGGGCTGCCGTCTATGGGGTCGCACAGAGTCGGACACGACTGAAGCGACTTAGCAGCAGCAGCACCAGCAGCAGCCACTATGTTGTATATTTCTCTGGTGGTCTCAGGAGTGTCCCTGTAGGCGTGTGGGAATATCTAGCTGTGTTTGCTGGAAGATTGAAAGCATCTGCTTTTTTGGCCTGGAAACTAACCTTTTCCTTTGGGAACCACATTTTCTAGAACAAATACAAAGCTGAAATCCTCAAAAAACTGGAGCATCAGAGGTTGATTGAGGCAGAAAGGAAGAGGATCGCCCAGATGCGCCAGCAGCAGCTGGAGTCAGAGCAGTTTTCGATTTTTGAAGATCAGCTCAAGAAGCAGGAATTAGCCCGGAGTCAGCTGCGAAGCCAGGAGACACGGGCACTGTCAGAGCAGATTGATGGCAGTGCCTTGTCCTGCTTTTCCACACCCCAGAACAATTCCTTGCTGAATGTACTTGCAGATCAGTCTAATAAAAGTGACACAACCGGTTATGCTGGCCACTCACCTCCCGTCAACAGGGCCTTAAAGCCAGCTGCCACCCTAAGTGCTGTTCAGAGTAAGTGTACACGCCCACAAGACACACAATCACCTCTTTTTTGGTTTGCTTGTTTTTCATTTTTTTTAATTTATTTTTAATTGGAGGATAACTGCTTTACAATATTGTGTTGGTTTCTGCCATACATCAATGAATCAGCCATCGATCGGTATACATATGTCCCCTCTTCTTGAGCCCCCCTTCCCACCTCCCACCCCTCTCAGTTGTCACAGAGCACCAGATTTGAGCTCTGTGGGTTATACAGCGAATTTCCACTGGCTATCTAATTTTATATGGTGATGTATACGTTTCAATGCTATTGACTCAATTTGTCCCATCCTCTCCTTCCCCTCACCATGTCTACAAGTCTGTTCGCTATGGAACCGTATTTCTGTGACATTTGGGCAGGGTCTACTCATTTTATCATGAGCCTTGGTAGTTCCCCTTGTATGATATGTTGTGAATGACTGTGTCATCTGCGTTTTGCTATATGTAACCTTAACATTCAGGAAATGTGATTTGCCCCTTGATAGAGCAGAGACTCAGAGAAGACAATGGCAGCCCACTCCAGTACTCTTGCCTGGAAAATTCCATGGGCGGAGGAGCCTGCTAGGCTGCAGTCCATGGGGTCGCAAAGAGTCAGACACGGCTGAGCGACTTTACTTTCACTTTTCACTTCCACGCCTTGGAGAAGGAAATGGCAACCCATTCCAGTGTTCTTGCCTGGAGAATCCCAGGGATGAGGGAGCCTGGTGGGCTGCCATCTATGGGGTCGCACAGAGTCGGACACGACTGAAGCGACTTAGCAGCAGCAGAGCAGAGACTGCATAATAAACAAGATTATATTTGATTGCAGTACAGATATTTTAGAAGAGAAAAATTCTGAGCATTTTTTTCATTCGTGTATTTTAATCAAGAAACACATAAATCCTAAAGGGTAAACACTTAACGCTGGAGAAGAAAGAAGATGCTGGCAAACTTGTTTGTCCAGAACTTTGCTCAGTCGTTAAATGTAAATATTTAGTATTTCCCTAGCCCAGGAGGACTCGAACACATGGGTGGTTAACCTCCCAATGGATTATGTGTCTCTGCCAAGAATTAGTGCTGCTTGGGACTGTTCCACCAGTGCTGGCAGGTTTCCAAAACCAAGTGGGAAAATTTCCCAGCAAACGCTGTCAGATGGAGTTTGTATTTCTTTTTATTTGGAAAGACTTATGATAAGCAGTCATGCTATAAATTACCCTACTGTGAGTTATTGCTGCAAACATGGTACTATTACTTAACGATGATCAACTCCTCTAAGATATAAGCAACACATGGCAAACACGGAAAAAGAATATCCTAAGGCTACAGAATTGAGGTGCGTTGTCTGCAGCCTCTGTGCTTTGTGCCAGGTGAAAACAACACGCATGTGAACAGCGGATCTAAGACCCATCAATGGAAAAGCGCTTGCACACTTACACACAAACAATCTGTATGCAAAGGGCAATCCTACCTTCCTTCTGGTCATTGTTCACTTTTATAAGTTTTAAAACAAAATGCAGGAAGGGGAGTACCAGATAATTTTATTTTTAGAATTTATGTTTACCTGTAGTCACTTGACGGATGGGATGTAAGGTTTGTTTTTTTAGCTTTTTCTCCCTTTTCTGTTTCTTAGATTTCGTGGTTGAAGGACTGAGATGCATCGTTTTATCAAGAGATCTTTGCCACAGATTTCTGCTGCTGGCAGAATCCAATACAGTGAGAGGAATAGAAACCTGTGGAATACTCTGTGGGAAGCTGGTATGGACTGTGTTTCATGTCTTCTCTGCACAGGATACTGTCAGTAAAACTGGCTTTCTTGTGATGAGTTGAGCAGAATAAAAACATCCTCAGTGTCATTATGAAATTACTCATATATAGATTACTGTGATAAAAATACTGTCATTAATGGAATTATCCTTCTAGAAAATAGATTGCAAAATCTCAGGGAGGCTATAAAGTTTGTTGTAAAGAACTAATCACACTGTAAATTAAGTCTTTGTTTAGAAAAAGGAGGGTTTTCTGATTTCCAGAGCTGTCTAGTTTTCTAAATCAGATTTCCCTTGCAATTGTTAGTTTTGCATGCATTCCTATTATTAACTCAACTTGCTTGTATCTGTGGCAGTGATAATCTTGCCACCCTTTATCAGATATGTGATAAATAAAGGTAGGGTGTTGTTGTTTTCTTTAAAGCAGTAGTTTCAGCAAACCACAATCACATAGCACCAGTCATAAGTGTGGAAGATTTTATCAGAAATAAGTGATGACAGACAATGTCAAACTAGAAGGAGATAAAAGAGAAGATGCGTATATTTTTCTACTTCAAGATAAATATAAATTCTAAAAATGAAATTATCTGGTGCTCCTCTTCCTGCATTTTGTTTTAAAACTTATAAAAGTGAACAATGACCAGAAGGAAGGTAGGATTGCCCTTTGCATACAGATTGTTTGTGTGTAAGTGTGCAAGCGCCTTTCCATTGTGGGGTCTTAAATCTACTTCAAGAAAAATATACTCTCTTTGGGGTATCAGTTTATATTTCTGAATCCAGGCACATTTTCATTCCTAAACATTTACTTGAGGACTATTATATAATGATATGTTTCATTCCCTGGTGGCTTAGAGGATGAAGTTCCACCTGCAATGTGGGAGACCTGGGTTCAATCCCTGATTCGGAAAGCTCTCATGGAGAAGAAAATAGCACCCCACTCCAGTATTCTTGCCTGGAATATCCCACGGATGGAGGAGCCTGGGAGCCTGCAGTCCATGGGGTCGCCAAGAGTGGGACACGACTGAGCGACTTGGCTTGACTTTCATTCAACACACATTCTCCTGCTGTATTTCAGTGTTACGTCATCATTTCCTCCAGGGCAGAGGAAGCAGAGAAGATAAGCACAGAATAACCTGTCATCTCCTCCCCACAGCTACCTTCTTTGCCCTGCAGGGAAGCAGTATGCAATGGATGCGTCTTCCCCAAGACCACATGTTGTGCTTCAGTTCAGTTCAGCCACTCAGTTGTGTCCGACTCTTTGCAACCCCATGAATCGCAGCACGCCAGGCATCCCGGTACATCACCAACTCCCACAGCTCACCCAAACCTATGTCCACTGAGTCGGTGATGCCATCCAGCCATCTCATCCTCTGTCATCCCCTTCTCCTGCCCTCAATCTTTCCCAGCATCAGTCTTTTCAAACAAGTCAGCGCTTTGCATCAGGTGGCCAGAAGTATTGGAGTTTCAGCTTCAGCATCAGTCCTTCCAATGAATATTTAGGATTGACTTCCTTTAGGATGGACTGGTTGGATCTCCTTGCAGTCCAAGGGACTCTCAAGAGTCTTCTCCAAAACCACAGTTCAAAAGCAATTCTTCAGCACTCAGCTTTCTTTATAGTCCAACTCTCACATCCATACATGACCACTCGAAAAACCATAGCCTTGACTAGACGGACCTTTGTTGGCAAAGTAATATCTCTGCTTTTTAATGTGCTGTCTAGGTTGGTCATAACTTTCCTTCCAAGGAGTAACTGTCTTTTAATTTCATGGCTACAATCACCATCTGCAGTGATTTTGGAGCCCCAAAAAATAAAGTCAGCCTCTCTTTCCACTGTTTCCCCATCTATCTGCCATGAAATGATGGGACCAGATGCCATGATCTTCATTTTCTGAATGTTGAGCTTTAAGCCAACTTTCACTTTCTTTTACTTTCATCAAGAGGCTCTTTAGTTCTTCTTCACTTTTTGATATAAGGGTGGTGTCATGTGCATATCTGAGGTAATTGATATTTCTCCTGGCAATCTTGATTCCAGCCTGTGTTTCCTCCAGCCCAGCATTTCTCATGATGTACTCTGCGTAGAAGTTAAATAAGCAGGGTGATAATATACAGCCTTGACGTACTCCTTTTCCTGTTTGGAACCAGTCTGTTGTTCCATGTCCAGTTCTAACTGCTGCTTCCTGACCTACATATAGGTTTCTCAAGAGGTAGGTCAGATGGTTTTTGGTATTCCCATCTCTTTCAGAATTTTCCACAGTTTCTTGTGATCCACACAGTCAAAGGCTTTGGCATAATCAATAAAGCAGAAATAGATGTTTTTATGGAACTCTCTTGCTTTTTCCATGATCCCATGGATGTTGGCAATTTGATCTCTGGTTCCTCTGCCTTTTCTAAAACCAGCTTGAACATCAGGAAGTTCATGTATGGCTGAAGCCTGGCTTGGAGAATTTTGAGCATTACTTTACTAGCGTGTGAGATGAGTGCAATTGTGTGGTAGTTTGAGCATCCTTTGGCTTTGCCTTTCTTTGGGATTGGAATGAAAACTGATCTTTTCCAATCTTGTGGCCACTGCTGAGTTTTCCAAATTTGCTGGCATGTTGAGTGCAGCACTTTCATAGCATCTTCAGAACTTGAAACAGCTCCACTGGAATTCCATCACCTCCACTAGCTTGTTCGTAGTGATGCTTTCTAGGGCCCACTTGACTTCACATTCCAGGATGTCTGGCTCTAGATGAGTGATCACACCACTGTGATTATCTGGGTCATGCAGATCTTTTTTGTACAGTTCTTCTGTTGTACTTAGTTTGATTCATTCATTCATTCTTCATTCATCCCTTCATCAAACAAATATTCACAGGTCCTACCCTATATGTTGGCATTCAGAAGCCTGCAACAGCCAGTCTTGCCACATGATACCTATATGATGCTTATAAAGGACCAGATAGATGACTAACTGTAAATGGAGCTGGTGCTCTCAGTGGAAGTGCAGGGCATCTGGGAAGGTGTATGGGAGAGGGTCAAGAAGGGCTTCCCTTGGGACTTCCCTGGTGGTCCAGTGGCTAAGACTGCGCTCCCAATGCAGAGGGCCTGGGTTCGATCCCTGGACAAGGAGCTAGATCCCACAAGCAGCAACTAAGACCCAGTGCAGCCAAATTTAAATAAATAAGTGATTTTTAAAATTTAAAAAAAAGAGTGCTTCCCTTGAAAGGTAATATTTACATTACATATGTTTAGAATACATAAAGTTAGCCATGAAAGGAGGGGCTGGGGTGGAGGGAAGTGTTACAATCAAGGTCAAAGGAACAGTGCCCAGTTTGCAGAAGCGTCCTGAGAGCAGAGACAGGATGGTGCTGTCGAAGGAGGGATGCTCCTCACTGCACAAACATCTCTTATCTGAGGATCATATCACTACAACCCTCTTCCTTTCAACTGTTTATCTTTTACCTAAAGGGATAAAGGAGGGGAAGGGGGTCAAGAGGATGAGATATTGGATGGCATCACCGACTCAATGGATATGAGTTTGAGCAAACTATGAGAGATAGTGAAGGCTAGGAAGGCCTGTCTGCCATAGTCCATGGGGTCACAAAGAGTCGGATGTGATTTAATGACTGAACAACAACAAAGGGATAAATAAAAGATTTTTTTCTTTCCCCTTTATCTAATTGCCTATCCAAAACAGTGTCTTAATTATGGAAAATCCCCGTGAATCCCTCCCCACAATAGTAAGAGAAAGTTGTGAGTCTTCAGGTGAAATTAAATTAAAAGACCATCAACCTTCACAAAGAAATTATCCTTCAATAAAACCACAGAATTATTTAATGACCATCTCCCCTTCCAGAGAAACTGCTGCTATTTTATTCTGATTTCTCTATGGCAGTTCTAATGCAGCATTTTACTTACTATCTAAACTTCCAGGGATCAGCCCAGGATACTGATTCCTATCTATGATAGATTTTTCTGTTGTGAAAATGGGTTTCAAGCACCAAACAACTGACTCTCAAAGTTTTTGGTAAACGATCCGTTTTCAAGTCTGGGCCTTTGTTTTTGAATTGTGATGTGGGTGGGAGGAGGAGGATGTAAGTGGTGGGTACTTTCTAGTCTTATTGAAACATTACACTTTCTACTCAGGCTTTTTTTTTTTCTCTCAGGTGTTTATTATTCTCTTTGCTCTTTGTTTTCCAGACACATAATGAATTTACTATTACCCACTTAATAGTGCCAAAGCAGTCTGCGGGACCAGACTATTGTGACGTGGAGAATGTAGAAGAATTATTCAGTGTCCAGGATCAACATGATCTCCTCACTCTGGGGTGGATCCATGTACGTTCGACCTTTTGGGTTTTAGGTTGTTGGTGTGTGTGTGTGTGTGTGTGTGTGTGTGTGTGTGTGTGTAAGGCTCTTTTCCTCCTCGAGTAATTTCAGCTTAATCAAAATAATTAATTATTTTTAATTTTTCCAAGTGTAATAAATGTCATCATATTAAAGCATTTTCTTCAATGTGAGGCAATGTCTAAATATGTCAAATCTGGATTTGGAGAGGGCTATTATAAATATGCTTTTTTTCCTAGCATTCCAAGTTAAAAGAGAAACTTTTGGAAGTCTGGTTGGCTTGTCTTCATGATTACATGTAGTCTAATGGAGGCCTAGACAGATTTTTCTCTCTCTAATGTGATTAGACAATTATTAATATTCCTTTTCCATTGGCTGTGGGTCTAAAGTAGATTAAGAAAATTTCTGAAAATGTTTCTTTTAAACAATGTGTGTACTTCAAACAGGGAGCATACACTCCATTGTATAAATACCTCCCCTGCAGGCCACAGATATTTGTGCTGTTGCATATATAGCCATGGAATGGGACCAAAAATTTGTGTTCCAACATTTACCAAGCTACCATAGGAGCAGGACAGGGCTTACAAATCGAAAGACATGAGTTTAAATATCAGCTCTGCTAAGAATTCACTGTAGGAATGTTGGCAAGTGATTTAAGCAATCTCAGCATCAGCTTTTCTTCATTAAATAGGGACATAATAATAGACTTCTATGTCAGTGAATTTCTCAACACATTTTCTTCTAGGGATCCAGAATGTTGAAGCACTTGTTATTGGTGATGATATGGTACTTGTACTATCCATGTTTTCCCTGTTTGGTGAACATTTTTCCATCCAGTCTCACACTGGGCCTGGGGTAGGAACAAGTCATCTCACCAAAGACTGAGAAAGAACCATGTTTTATTTTGCTCGCTTTATAGAAAAGTATTTAATAACAATATTAAAATAACAATAATGGCAATAGCAGCAATCATAACAGCTAATGATTTTGACAGCTTTCTGTGTCCTGGGTACTGTTCTATGAATTTTACATTGGGTATCTCATTTAATTTTCATAGTAATCCCATGAAGAAAATTATTATTATCGTTATTTTACAACTGATAACATAGATATGAGGATGTTAAAGAATTTTTGCAGTGTCAAACAACTAGTAAGTGAGGAAGCCAGGACCCAGCATGAATACAACCTTGGATTCATGATTTAAGTGCTCACATTTCTTTTCGAAAGTGGTTGGAGTTTATTGTGCATTTAAAAATCATTATGAATGCATGTATTTTTCATAGTCAAATATAGACTTCTGATTTGCCTCTCATAAACACTTCAGTATATAGCCAAAACCCAGAAGATAGTTCCTTTAATTTATAATCTCTCCTTTCCTCTCATCATGTAAGATGAGCGCCAAACATCTTCAACAGCTTCGAGAATTCCTTTCTCTTATTGTAGGAGGTGGAGATGCATGAAAGGGCATCAGAATAGTGTGATGTATTTAGCAAGAATTTTCCTTCTGTGTCCACAGTTCATATCTCAAGCATCTTGCAGTAAAGGTGCTCTTCCTTGCAGGCAAGTTACTTAAAGGAGCCTCAGGATCTTTATACATAAAACTGAGATATTAATAATAAGTACATTGCAGATGAGTTGCAATGATTAAACGAGGATCTGTGTAAAGCCGCTGGCAAATCTCCAGCTTTATCTTTCCCAATAAGCAGAAAGTATATAAACACTCCCGAGAGTCTCTTTTCAAAGTCATAGTTATTCCTTAGATGTATGAAGGGAAGGATTATTTCAGTATGACATTTTTCAAAATCCTTATCTGATTAATGTTGGCAAAAAAGATAAAGCAAATAGCTAGAGTTTTTTCTTGGAATGGGCTCTGGTTTTGGCTGAGACTTATCTGTTGCTTGTTCAATAAGATTGTCCTCTTTCTTTTTATAGACGCATCCAACCCAAACTGCATTCTTATCCAGTGTTGATCTCCACACTCACTGTTCCTATCAGCTCATGTTGCCAGAGGCCATTGCCATCGTCTGTTCACCAAAGCATAAAGAGTAAGTATAACTCAAGAGGGTGTAAGTAAGGTTTCATCTGGGGCTGCTGGGTTCAGGTGTGCCCACACACCAGGTGTAAGCCCTTGGATAAGCCGTACACCATGCCCTTAGGGAAAAGAGATTGGCTCCTGCTGGCTTCCAGATACGTGGAGCTCTGCAGTCTGTTGCTTTTTAAGATCTTTTCCATGGTAGAATTACCACGGAATTCTTAGTTGATGTGACCTTGAAGTGGATAAACCAGATGTTGTTTCAGTTTGCCATCTGGGATCTTAGTTCTATTGTATGACTTCTTTTGTGAGATGTCCAGCTCAGGGAATTCCCTGGTGGTCCAGTGGTTAGGACTCCACACTTCCATTCGTGGGGGCATGAGTTTGATCCCTGGTCAGAGAACTAAGGTCCTCTTCCCACATAGTGTGGCCAATACAAAAAGAAAGAAAGAAAATTTCCAGATTTAGCCTAATTATCTCCAAAATCTTAAGTCTTGGGGACGATGATTATTGCAGCACAGTTATGAGCAGAGGAGTCAGCCACTGGAATCCCAGCTTGATTAGCGACATGTGAGCTTCAGTCTTGTCAGATCCCTGATACCTGCCCATCACAGATTAATATGAGGGTGAACCTAGATGATAGTTTATGTAGCAGGCTTAGCATGGTCCCTGGAACTATAGGCAGCACTCAGTACATATTTGCTGTGACTGTATAAATATTAGTTATACCTTAGAAATACTGCAGATTCAGTTCCAGACCACCGCAATAAAGCAATTAACGCAAGTCACATGAATGCTTTGGTTTCCCAATACACATAAAACTTTGGTTCACACTGTAGTCTGTTAAGTGTGAATAGCATTATGTCTAAAATCCGTACATACCTTAAATTTTAAAAAACCGTATAATTCAAAATGCTATCATCTGATCTTCACCAAGTCAGAGAAGTAACAGCAGAGATCACTGATCATGCTTTTCCATAACAAATACAGTAATGAAAAAATTTAAAGTATTGTGAGAATTACCAGAATATGACAGAGAGATTTGAAGTGAGCAGATGCTGTTGGGAAAATGGCTCCAGTAGACTTGCTTAATGAAAAATTGCCACAATCCTTCAATTTGTAATAAACATAATATCATTAAAGGGCTGTAATAAACAATATCATTGAAGTGCAATAAAATGAGTATGCTATGCTGGTCATTTTATGTATGACGGCATACACAATAGATAGAGGATAGAAATATCTGTTACTTGTATTTTTTTCCCATGGGGTCTTGGCTTTTCCGCTAAGGTCTCCCACTGCCCCGTTACCATCCTTCGGGTGCTTGGCATTAGCACTGGTCTCTCCAGTCTTCTCTAGGCTGCCAGCACAATATTGATTTAAAAAAAAAAAGCAACTGTAAAGTTTATAGTGTGTAGCTTCTTTCTCCATTCCATTTGAGGAATATGTATGCATGTGCCATTCAAATAAAACATCTGCAAAGCCCAGATGATCCTTAATTTTTGTACCTTTTTTCCCTAAAATTTAGCACCGGCATCTTCAGGCTCACTGATGCTGGCATGCTTGAGGTTTCTGCTTGTAAAAAGAAGGGCTTTCATCCACACACCAAGGACCCCAGGCTGTTCAGTGTGAGTAGATGGACAATGTTGATTATTTTCTGTACACAGTATTTACTTTTCACTCTTTCCTTTTTTAAAAAATTGAAAATTGAAATATAGTTGATGTAAAGCTGGTTTTAGAAAAGGCAGAGGAACCACAGATCAAATTGCCAACATCCGCTGGATCATGGAAAAAGCAAGAGAGTTCCAGAAAAACATCTATTTCTGCTTTATTGACTATGCCAAAGCCTTTGACTGTGTGGATCACAAGAAACTGTGGAAAATTCTGAAAGAGATGGGAATACCAAACCACCTAACGTGCCTCTTGAGAAATCTGTATGCAGGCCAGGAAGCAACAGTTAGAACTGGACATAGCACAACAGACTGGTTCCAAATAGGAAAAGGAGTACATCAAGGCTGCATATTGTCATCCTGTTTATTTAACTTCTATGCAGAGTACATCATGAGAAACGCTGGTCTGGAAGAAATGCAAGCTGGAATCAAGATTGCCGGGAGAAATATCAATAACTTCAGATATGCAGATGACACCACCCTTATGGCAGAAAGTGAAGATGAGCTAAAGAGCCTCTCCATGAAAGTGAAAGAGAAGAGTGAAAAAGTTGGCTTAAAGCTCAACATTCAGAAAACGAAGATCATGGCATCTGGTCCCATCACTTCATGGGAAATAGATGGGGAAACAGT